>JACRUU010000025.1:7536650-7594150 GCA_030449085.1 Kryptopterus vitreolus | reverse complement strand
ATAATAGTAAGTGTGTGCTTTTTTTTGTTCTTTTCTGTAGTCACCTCAATGAAAAACATCAAGGGCAGGAGATGGAGCTCTCGAATTATGCCGTCCAACTGCTGCTGCAGCTCAACCAGCAACGCTCCAAGGGCTTCTTATGCGATGTTGTTGTCATGGTGGATAACACACTGTTCCGGGCTCATAAAAGCGTTCTTGCAGCCGCCAGCAGCTATTTCAAGTCCCTCGTGCTGCACGATAACCTCATCCACCTTGATGCCGAGTTGGTGGAGCCAGCTGTGTTCCAGAATATTCTGGACTTCATTTACACAGGCAAGTTGTGTGAGGAGAGCCTGGGAACCGAGCGTGTGCAGAATCTGAGCTCCTATCTCACTGTCGCCAACTACCTCCAGCTTCACGACCTTGCAAGTCTGTGTACCAGCAAACTGGAGTCTAGCAACACGTCTTGCAAGGGCTCTAAACGCACCCAGAATCTGTCCTTTTCATCTACGTCAAAACACTTGGTCAAGCGGGAGGCAGAAGACACTTCGTCTGACATCGAGGTATATGCAAACATAGTCCCTCCAAAGAAAAGACACAATGGCGAGAACAAATGCAGCTCGGCTGGCAAGCAAAGCTTTGGGCTTGATTTGACCAAGAAGAGCTCATCTCACCGCGCCGTACACAATGGCATCAGCAGTGTGCAGACAGACACTCAGTCCTCTGTTTCCAAGACAACTGCTAATGCTTCCCGGTCAGGTATGGAGAGAAAGGGCTCCCTAGAGAAGACCAGAAGCCTGGATGTTTTCGATGGAACACAAGAATGGAAAAGGGCGCCTTCGAGAGATCGCTCCAGGAGGAAAGGCATCAATGGTTATATCCCCGTGATCAAAAGCGGAAACCAAAACCATGTCGGAGAAAATTCCCAAGAGCAGCCACACGATGAAGGATCCAACGGTACCAGCCCTAACTTTGTCTACAGGCAGGAGTCCTACCTTGAACCATCTCAGGAGGACAACAGTTACGTCTGTATCCCATGTGGAAAAGGATTCCCGTCTTCAGAAAGCCTAAATATCCATGTCGAATCTCACACCGATGCAGACGTGAATCCTGACCGGGTAAAAGAGGAAGGGGATGAAGATCCTCCCACTATCTCTCCCCACGAAGACCTAGAGG
This sequence comes from Kryptopterus vitreolus, assembly GCA_030449085.1. NCBI lineage: Eukaryota > Metazoa > Chordata > Actinopteri > Siluriformes > Siluridae > Kryptopterus > Kryptopterus vitreolus. The sequence continues at coordinate 7,592,995 of JACRUU010000025.1, read as the reverse complement.
TCATGGATAAAAGCCCGGTGAAGCCGTACAAAGATCTGGACACGCTGCGACCATTCCCTTGCAACATCTGCGGCAAAATGTTCACACAGCGTGGCACCATGACGCGACACATGCGCAGTCACCTGGGCCTCAAGCCTTTTGCCTGCGGGGAGTGCGGCATGCGCTTCACGCGGCAATACCGCCTGACCGAGCACATGCGTGTTCACTCGGGAGAGAAGCCCTACGAGTGTCAGGTCTGCGGGGGCAAGTTTACACAACAAAGAAACCTCATCAGCCACATGCGCATGCATACCTCACCAAATTAAACTTTGAGAGTTGCAATAGGCCATACACCAAATAAATATCAGCGACGCTTCTCAAACAAGCCTGGTCTAATAAAAACCACATTACCTCATGACATTACAATAAGCAAATCTTCGCTGAATAATAATTATGGAATGTTTCTTGTGGTACCTACTATTTTGATAGATTGAATGTTATAGCCGGTTCTTATAACGCAGAACGTATCGATTTATGCGCTTTATCTGGATAAAAACAAAACCTCATGTTTACTTGAAGATGCGTGCAAACATTGCTACCTCAGCTTTAACCTCCCAAAATCCTCAGATGCCCTTTGAGATTATGTTCATCCACAGAATGATCCGTTTAATAGTTTGCGCCAATTTCTGAGAAATAACACGGCATCTGATATGAATCCAAAAATAAACTGTAACGATCGGTCGAGGGTGGGGAAAAAATAACACACTGCCCGTTTTTACAGCGAGAGAGCAGATTGTAATCCAATATAAGGTTTGTGATGAGGATTAGCAGAACGAGGGTTGGTACCTGATGTTTCATGAAGCATTAAGGCATGTGTGGTGTACAGTTCCAAAGAAATAATGAATGTTGAAAGATAATTAAAATACTGTATTACTGTAACCAAATCTATATTCTTACAATATACGTATTTAAGTGTAATTTATGTGTATGATCACAGATGTCCGTCTTTGTTCGACCCCTCACCCCTTCCCTCCCCACGGGCTTTATTCTATGTAAAATGCTCATGCAAGTCCTTTCCTTTAGATTTTCTTCATGCTTAAATCCTCTTTAGATTTTTTTTTAAACTATTGCTGACCTGAGACCAAAAGGACTATGGATGTAAATAATTCTTTTTCTTTTTTTTTTTTGGAAGAATTTGCTTGGTTGCGCATTGATTGCAGGGTTTTGATTGTTATAGCATGTGCGGTTTAATTTCCGAATCCTTCGATCAGTTATAACACTGGGGATTTTTATTTTGTGTGTAAAATGATTTGTGATAATATCTTTATATTTTGGATGTACTCTTCTACTGCGTTGTTCCATTCCAACAAATTGTGCTTATCTGTTACTTTTCATCTACCTCATATAGTTTCTTTTCTCATTTGTCTTTTCCTATAGGGTGTTTACCCACTTGCTGTGTTTCACAACACACACCTGTTTGTTGTTTACATACTTATTGGTCGCCATTTTAAAGTGTTATACCAAATCTCATGTAAGGAAAAAAAAACTCACACTGTACCTCACACTTGCACACTTGTATATTTGAATCATTCATTTTGGGAAGTAAGGCCACTACTGTTACACCCGGCCGCTAAAACATTTTGTCATGATTTTATTACTTTCCTTGCTCCCTTTTCTGACTCTGTATGTGTTTACACGTTGCTATCCTTGATGCTGTGTGTTTAAAAAAAGAAAAGAAAAGAAATATGCAGGAACATTTCTGTTTTAACGATGGACCTGAAACCGAAACTGTGACTCACACTTGGACTTTTTTCCTCAGGAAACCTCAGGGATTGCTTTCAGGCGCATCTGTATTTTATACCACCAAGCACCAGATTAGCGATATTTTTGCAGCTGCTTTTCCTCTGTATTTGAACACTACTGCCACATTTAATTAACGCCGAAGCATTATTTCCAGCCAACACGAGATGCCTTCGTAAGGCACGGCAGCTCAGTTCTGTGGTAGACTTTCCACTTGTGGTATATTTTATTAATGAAAGATTAATTAAGGTGAATTTCATATGCATTTGGAAAGAACATCAAATACCATTGTTCATAGAGTACGAATTGTGACCTGTTGAATACCAAAGCACATTTTCACAAAATGGATGGATACATATGAATGACAATGTACTTGACATGATACTTATAAATAAATGCTGTTTAAAAGAGTCTGTGTTTTCTGTAGTTTATTTTTTGGGGAAATAAAATGTGATTCATTCAAATTCTACTAAAATTTTATGTCACATTCATTCCTACAGAGTACTTCATACAGTGAACTGCATACACTGAGGCACTGTGTTTCATTTTAAAATTAGATTATAATTATTTTGTTGTATTGCTGCTGCAACTCTTCGATCCTTGATTCTATCATAAGCTCCCATGATGTAGTGTCTGTGGTCTTCACCTCTTCATCTTCCAGCCTACTTCCAACACCTCCCACAAACAGTCCAAAGCATTGATCAGCTGTGTCAACTGCTTATGTGTGTGAGTGAATGGAGTCTCATCCAGGAAAAAAAAAAAAAATTCTATATATAATATAAATATATATATAATAAAAGTATATATATATATATATATATATATATATATATATATATATATATATATGTGTGTGTGGTGTGTGTGTGTGTGTGTGTGTGTATAAAACAAACCCATAAAACCTGGGGTCAGAGCAAGGTAAGTTTTGTTGAAGGGCCCAATAGAGATGGCTTGCTAATTGGTAGACCCTATCAATCTACCAAAATAACTAGATATAAATACACTATAATAACAACTTCATCTGAAATAATGTCAAATTATTCCAAAACAATAGTTTCAGCAAATATATGTGATATTCAAATTAGAAAAGAAAACTAGTATAAAACAATGAGTGATTAAATTTCAGATTTGAGTTTCTAATGACAATGATACATTTGTATCCCTGCATCATTTCCATTTAAAAAAGTTTCAGCACTACGTTTTTCGGGCCATTTCTGAATTGAATGAGTCGTTTGAAGTAAATTGTTTTCTAACTAATAATAAATTCGCATTGAATTATCAGTAGCGCTGTATCATGATGTTTTAAATCTACAAATTAAGCTTTATTTGTAAATATATGATCATCAATATTGCGACAGGAAGTTCAGTCACATGTTACTGATGTTAAAGAAAGCACCAGTGTAGGTGATTCAAAACTATAGTTCACACACGAAAAGACATTTTCGAATCTCCAGTAGATGGCAGTAGTGAGCAACCTGTTTTTCCTGTGTAAGTGAATTTATCTTCATCACTACAGACTCACAAACTGGAATGTTGTTTTGTTCAGGGTGTATATTTACCTGACACATATATAGACCATGCATTTAAAATACAACTACGCATTCAAATTAGGATTTCTGGCTGGAGGTGGATTTCTGATTAGTCTAAGAATGTGAAGCAACACACAAAACACACCTGTCCTGATTGGTTTTCTGTAGGTCATGCATATTATTTGAATGTTGTCGTTGTTGTTGTTGTTTTTTGGTTGTTTTCGTGGTCAAAACCTTGGGGGGGGGGGCGCCGATTTTCATTGCCTCTTAGAGGAACTTTAGCAAATATGTTACAAAATATATTCTGACATATAGCTTAACATCATTTGATGTCATTAAACAAAGCCTGCTTTGAAAAGCACAACATGGATCCCCCCTCCACCACACACCTCTACAATGACCTGCCACCTTGTAGCTGAGTGTGCATTACACACAGTGTCTTTAATCTGATAAGGATTAACCAGCAACTATTGATCATGGGTCAGTCCATAGATCAGTTTACTGTAGAGCATTGTGTCTTCACTGATCTCTGCAGCCTCAGCAGCTCTGCTTGTCATGTCGATCTCTTTTCGAAAACACTATTGTGAGCATCGAATAAATGAGGCTCTGTTTTTGAATTGACTTGGCAGGACCTCTGCTAGCCAAATGCCAGTTTGCAGCTTCCTTGTATCACTCGGTCCATCCGTAACATGTGGAGATCATACACTGTTCCTTCCGAACTTTTTCATGGAACGGAAGTCAGTAGTGTCAGCATTTACGGCTGGGGAAAATCCCACCCTGTTCTCACTTCCAAAATGTAAAGTCATGCATGTGAGATTTAATGGAAACTGATCAGGATGACCTCTGTGGGAATATATGATCTCTAACGCAGTGTACATTACTGTTGTTTAAAATATTAAAATAATTGCTTAATCTGTCTCACGGGGCACGGTGGCTTAGTGGTTAGCATGTTCGCCTCACACCGCCAGGGTCCGAGTTCGATTCCTGTCTCGGCCATGTGCGTGTCTTTTCCATGCTGTTTTGCCTCTCTATTGCTGCTCTTACTGTTTTTTGCACAACATTGTATGCTGTTTACTATTTCATAATTGTTTACAGTTCTATTTTGCACATTGTCCTGCATATTATACATGTAAAGTAGGTTTACTTCGCTGTTTTGTGTTTTGTATATCTGTCCTGCACTGTCTTGTCTTGTGTTGTCTGTTGGCACTGATATTTTGTCCTGATCACAACTTATTTTAATCCTTAGCTCTGTGTCCTTGTAATGGAGCTTGATGCGGTGTCATGTAACTCTGTGTTGTTTTGTGTAGCATCAGGGTTCTGGGGAAACTTCTCATTCCAGTTCTGTCTCAGATATGTATGTTGGGAATGACATTAAAAGATTCTTGACTTGACTAAAGCTTTGGTTGTGCTGTATATTTGATCTCTCTCAGTGTTATTGTGGTGTGAATCATTTGCCCAGCAGGGGGCTCACACTCCTCTCTTTCCCATCACCCTGCCAATCAGTACATACACACATTACACACACTCACACACACTCACACACACACGCATACGAGTCACTATTCTACCCAAGTGTTTCCTAACTAATCTAACATAACACACTTACCGTTAAACAAATTGTGTCATGTCAAATTAAACAATTAAGTGAAACACTTTAAAACATTCTTAGATATACACATACATTAATAATGATCACTAGGTTGTGAATAAATAATATTATTTTTTGTAAGGTAAGAATTTTTGTTTAATAGATTTTCGTTGCTTTTATTCATCTCAAGTAACCATTGCATTCTATGCCAGATATGAAGACTGTCCAATGAAGGGCGACTTATCTTAGTCAATGGAATGCCAGTCCTTTGCAGGGCACCATGCACACACAGTCACATATGCTCACACACTCGTTCACACCTCGGCTGACAATCATGCCAGACTGCCTGCCGGGACAGGGATAGGAAACCGGAGAACGCGGAGTAAACGTAAACACTGCATCATCACAGACAGTACTCCATATAGCTAAGGGGTTTTCCAGCTTTAAGATGGCAATATTACAACCCAAGCACTGATGCACCTGTATATATATATATATCTATATATATATATATATATATATATATATATATATAGTATATATATATATATATATATATATATATATATATATATATATATATATATATATATATAACTGTTATTTTTGTTGATAATAACGATACTGATTTCTATTATTATTGTTGTTATTTTTTTACTATTATTAGTAGTAGGAATAGTAGTTGTATTCTTCTAAGCACGACTGTAGCTTCATGAATGACATTGCACAAAGCCGCGCTCTAGCGTGTGTGTGTGTGTGTGTGTGTGTGTGTGTGTGTGTGTTGGAGAGAGCGAGAGCTAGTGAGTGAGTGATAGAGAGAGAGAGAGAGAGAGAGAGAGAGAGAGGGGGGGGGGGGGGGGGGGGAAGGGGGCGTTGCTCTGTCAAGCAGGAGGAGATGCGCTTGCATCTTTTATCGGATTGCAAGTGAAACACATAAACCATGGCGCGGTTTCGAAGTAGATAACTGGGGCTGTGTGTGTTTGTGTGTGAGTGTGTGTGTGTGTGTGTGTGTGTGTGTGTGTGTGTGTGTTTGTGTGTGAGTGTGTGTGTGTTTGTGGTGAATTCACTGCAGTCTCCGTGGATCTGTGGTACCACCGGACACGATGGCGGGGCGCACGAGCGATGGGCGCTGTGTGTGTGGCACGACATCACCGCCACACGGCGCACGCCTTTACACCGTGTATTTCATTGTGCTTTTTCACTGCACGCTTTTCTGCCTCCACACAGGTGAGTGTTCGGTCCAACACACACACACACACACACACACACACACACACACACACACTGTTGGTAGTGCAAATAGTGCAGCAGCCGGTCTTCTTTTTTTTTTTTTTACATGTAGTGTCCACTTTAAGAAATGCAGCGCTGTGAGCTTTGCTTATTTATAAACGTGTGTGCTTGTGTGTGTGTGTGTGTGTGTGTGTGTGTGTGTCGGTGTGTGTGTGTGTCTCGGTGTGTGTGTGTGTGTGTGTGTGTGTGTGTGTGTGTGTGTGTGTGTGTGTGTGATTCGCTGGATCAGCGCACGCGGGAGTGCTGGGCAGTTTGGAGCGCTATGAGGTGACTTACCCCCAGTGGCTGCACTCCAGAAGCAAAAGAGCAGCTCATACTCGCACAAAGGTACACAAAAATGGAACAATGCAGTAGATAAAAGAGTCAAAGGCAATAAAATGGAGGTCAAAATGAGTTAATTATGATTATCATAATATATGATATAATTATTACTAATGGTAATAGTAATATTATCTTTTAAATCAAAAGACTATTTATGTTTATAAGATTAATAATAGACATAGTGGTGATTTTATAATTGTTTTTTTTATTATCTAGTTTCACGTAAAATTGAAATGGCAAAGGAATAAATTTGATAGTTATTCCTTTAAATTAAAACGATGTGTGCATATATATGTATATACACACACACACACACACACACACACATACTATGATATATATATATATATATATATAGTATATACATATATATATATATATATATATATATATATATATATATACATACATACATACATACATACACATAAGAGACTTTCACAAATAGTGATGCTTTTTTATTGTATTCCATTGCTATTTTATTTTAATCATTTTCTTTTTCCGTCATTAGCATCCATCAAACGCAAATGTCAAGATTACTGCAGAGGGAATGGAGCTGGTTCTCCAACTACAGAGGAACGAGTGAGTGACTCTGTGTGATCTTGCAATGATTCAAATCGCTTTTTTTTCAGGTTGAGTCAGGCTTTGCTGAATTCACCAGCATTACTTTTGTATTTAAGCATGGGTTTGTGGTCTATAAATACATTTCTTGGGGTAGGATCAGACCCTGAACAGTTGTCCATGTGTTGTTGGAGTGTTTACATTGTGCACTTTTGCACAGAACCATAGGAGATTGACACCTGATCCTCCTGCTCAGGGACTCAGGAAGTCGGGCATATGGTGTCATGGTCTCGTGTAGCTCCGGTGAGAGTTTGGCCATTAAGTTAAAAGCTGACTGATCCTCTTTGATGAGCAGTGGGATAAAGTGTAAGGCGAACAGGCTTCTTATTTCCCAGTTTTGTCAAAACTGTAATAGGTAAATGCTCCCTTTGTTCTGGGTGGCTTGAGTGGTCTATTGCTAAGTGTTGTATCTGTTGCCTCTGGTGATGCTGAAACCCCCCACGGCTCCGCGGTTTATCTGATTAACCCAAGCCCCGTCATGAAGCCCTCATTAGCAGATGGAGATAGAGGAGTGGAACTCTATTCAGAGTGTGACTCCATGACGTCTGGCTGTGGATCCCCCAGGGGAAACACCAACTGCTGTGTCAATCCGGGGAATAAACACCCATCCTGTAGCAATGCATATCCTTAGGACTATTTCACTTAATCAAAGCCCAGAAAAACACAATACCAGAAGTCTTCAGCTGGTGGTTCAGATAAAGACCCAGCATAGTATCTGAGTGGATTGAGAATGAAAAGATGAAAGAGCCACTAGTCTTTTTAACATAAATACCATACAGTAAATCTATCATAGAGCTAGGGATAGAGTTTCTCCAATTATATTATAGATTTATATTCTATTTAAGTAAATCATTTAGTTGAAGGTACTCATCAGATCAGAAACACAGGGCTAGGGACATAAGATAAGCTAAGTTTCTGGTCTAAGGTAAACAAACGAAAACCCAGACAATAGAATGAACAGGAAACTTTACTACCTAATTTACTTTTAATCGTATGAAATGAGTAAACCTTTTGAAACTGAAGTGGCTGTGAGAAGGGATGATGTTATGCAGCATTTCCACACTGTTTGTCATCTGGAACAAGATCCTTCCTGAGAATTAGTTTTATTGCAATCTACACCCACATATATTCACGTATAGAAAACTATATAACGTCAAGCATTTGCCCCCGCACCCACCCCATTCTATGCCTATTTTGGCATTCACTCTCATTCACTGCATTATTTATTGCACTGTAATAAAAGGTTCATGCAGGCAAGTGATTACTATAAGGAAACCTGTTCTATATGACAACAGTGTTGCTGAAGTGAAGGGAAATTGCACAAATGTGTGTTTCTCTCCCTCTCTCTCTCTCTCTCTCTCTAATGGCATTTGGAAATGTACAAATCATTCACTTGTCATCAAAGGAGCTCATGTGAACTGATAAAAGAGAGGGATCCATGATAACCCTCCTTTGATTCTTTAAATCATTAACCTCTTGCTACAAACGCTCTGTTAACTGAAGACTTTTAACTACTTTTTAACCATTTCAAGTTTTTGCTGTAGTACTGATCACACCCTTTCCCCATCACCCATGACCATTACCATTCTCACACTTACTTTAGGATATACATTTATTATCCTCTGCTCTTTACCCCCCACCTCCCTACCCCAACACTCCCTTCCCTCTTAAAGGCGGATGTTTCTGATAACTTCATTTTCTTCCCTCAGCGGACCAGACAACATCCGTCAATAATATTAAATCCCCCTCTGTAGTTCGAGATATACCAAGTTAATATCACATTTTAAATAGAGAACCACTCTACCAGGATGGTTTTGTGGGTTATGTAAATTCTTTCAAGATGGATCATGATAAATATTTCTTTCTCTTTTTTTTAGATTGCACAATTTTTCTTACAGTGAACTTAACTTTTATAGATGCACATTTTTTCCCTAAACCTCCAGTTCTCCTTGTGTGCGACAGGGCGCATTCATGCCGAAAAGAAAGGATCGACGGTAATTATTCAGGCGTTTGTAGTTAGTGGATGTCATCCAACCCCGATCTGTCTCAGTCAGGGTGTGTGTGAGTGTGTCTGTGTGCCGTCAGCGTCTCCAAGCTTTTAGTCTAATGAATGCCTGGCTGGTCAGTTCAGACAGGCTGTATCTCACAGGAGCCCATTTGGTCGATTGCCAAGCCGAGCCGCGCTGACTCAGATCTTTAACGGAGAGGAAGAGGCAGAAGGAGATGCAGGTCTTCAGGGGAGGGGATGAAAAATGATAGAGTTCACACTGTGAAAGGAAGCACTCAGTTTGCACTACTCCAATTGTGATCAGGGTCTACAGATTAAAGCCAAAAAAAAAGTATAAGTAGAGATAAGAATAATTAAAAGAAAAAAATGCATTTAGATTTTAGATATATTCAAAATATACTAAAGTTTTGATGGGAAAACTGAAGAACAAACCTGAGCACAGAAAATTGTTCAGTAAAATGTGTTCTCATTTACATTCTAACAATGAACTTAATTTTACAGTTTAAACAAAGAAATTGTATCATTGCCTTTTATAGGTTTATTCAGGACACTGCTGGGTATCGTGAATCTATGTTTAGGTGCTGATAAGCAGGATGATGGGAAAGGGGAGAGTGTGGCCGCGTGCCTGGCAGGAAATTCACACCTCTCCCTAATAACACTTTTACAGAGATAAAACAGGCAGCACAAAGCTTTTTTTAATAGTGCGGCAATCAAAAAGCCACAAGTGCCTTCTATCAAACGAGCAATGAACTGATGCTGTGAAGTTTGGGATCGGAATTGCTGACTGCACACACATTCTATTCATATTACGGCAGTGTGGATCTAATGTCATCCACCGGCGTTCCCAGGCTTCAGAATAATTAATAGACCAACATCTCTGAAACCACAAAAATACCAGAGACAAGACAGATATCATCCACTTCCTAATCCCCTTTTCCCTCTCACAAACTTTACATCTTACAATAGAAATTCTGCACATCATAGACATGGACTTTGCTATTTGTTAGCTTTTTTTGTTAGCATTTATTTCTACTTTTCTGTGGATTTCCTTATTGTAGTTCCCATTTTGACCACTATGCAATAATAATCCATTCATTCATTCATTTTCTAATGCTTTATCTGAGATTTCTTTTGGGTGCGAGCCAGTGTCTATCTCAGGCAGGACACCCTATATATATGTGTGTGTGTGTGTGTGTGTGTGTGTGTGTGTGTGTGTGTGTGTGTGTGTGTATGGGTATATATATATATATATATATATATATATATATATATATATATATATATATATGAGAGAAAAGAGAACAGAGCATCTGGGCATCAGGGCATCTGTAAGGCTATTACATGTATCTATGTTTGTTGTATATATATATATATATATCTATATATATATATATATATATATATATATATAGATATATATATATATATATATATATATATATATACACCGGGGGAGACCGGACAACCCGGAGAGAAAAAACCCAAAGAGAACCTGCAAACTCGATACACACACACACACATGGTGGCGGGCGGGAATCGAACCCCCCAACCCTGGAGGTATATATATATATATATATATATATATATATATATATATATATATATATATATATACTATATATATGTAGTGAGAGAGAGATCAGAGCAGGGCATCTATAAGGCTATTAATCTGTCTGCTCTGTATTTGTTGTCTTCCACGCCCACATGCTGGCAGTCCATCACATTCTAACTTGTCTCCTTACTTCGACTCACTCTACTCCTTCAACACTCGACAGACTTTGGAAGAAAAAAAAAACAATGCATGTCTCTGTTCACACACACGGTGGCCTCACTAAGGGTTTTAGGTTCCCTGCTAATGTAAATGTTTGGATGTTTAGGAAATGATAATAAATTGTATCGACTCTGGTAAAGCTACTAGTGGAGACGTTATATATACATATTTTTTTATTTCGTTTTGTCTTCCTGGTAGGCTTAAGATTGGTTTACATTTTTTTTCAGCCGCATAACTTTTTGTGGTGACCCCACACACACTTAATCATTGCTGGTGTCTCTCACTCAAGCAGTGCCCTCAAGTCCATCATCTTTCCTTGGGTTTGATGTTAAATCTCAAACATTTCTGAGCCAGACAATGTTTTCTTTTTATCTTTTGCTTTCTTCCTCCGGTTGTTCGTTCCTCTCTTCCTCTTCCACTTCTCCGTGTATTTATTCATCATTCATTTGTAATCTTTTTTCTTTCTTCCCTATCACTCTCGTCCACTGGGGTGCTTGGGGATGATGTCATTCAACACTGAGAGAATGTTTCGCACTGACACCCCTCTAAAATGATGAACTGAGCTCTTTGTTTCAGCCATTGCCAGACCGCAACGTCTCAGACACACAGCACTAAATCCTTGCATACTTTGGGCTCTAATCCCAAAGCTCAGAGCTGCCAGGATGCAAAATCAACTCAATTCATTTTGCAGCTTAGTGGGGTGACGTATTAATGCAGAGTCCTATAATGTCCCATTTAAGTCTTTGAGGAAGACAAAAGATGAGAAGAAAGGAAATTAGAAAAAAAAGGAAAAGATAGGCGAAATTAAGAACACCTAGAAATTAATGAGCCTCAGAGCTGAGGCTACTGGTAAAGATTTTGAGGCCAGACATAAACTTTTTTTTTCTCCCTAGCCTTGTTACTTGATGTGACTTATTATTCAATCATTCCAAAACTCTAATTCGATAAGTTCAAATGTAATAAGTATGTTAAAAAACATTAACATATGCATTGTTACTTTCTAAACCATACCTAAAGAAGACATTTTGTCGTTTGTCGTTTGTATTAAATGCATATTCTAATACTAGTTCAAATAGTCATGTACATTTAATCTTATTAAAAATAATAGCGGTGTGGCATGTGTGGCTCTGTTAAAAATGTAACAAATAAATAGGAAAAGTAAATAAATAATCTTCTACCGCTATATCCGAGCTTTGAGGCCAACGAGCTAACCACTAAGCCACCGTGCCCCCATAGAGGAATCTAAGAAATCTAAAAGAAATCTAACAAAATAGAAAAGCTAGGAAGCAGATTGAGGGTTTGTTTTGTAAATACATTATCCACCTCAGTTGTGTAGAATTTGTTATATCTTTGTTATATATTTAAACAAAACTCATAGATACCAAGCAGAAAGAAAATTGTGAACATAATTGTATAATACCTAAATCATAATTATGTCATACACATTCCTTGTAAAAAATTCTCCCAAGAAGAGTTAAGTAGTTGAGAAAAGCCTTCATGGTAATGGCAGGACGATTCCTTAAACATAGTGTTGTCGTTTGGGCAACGCGGCATCATCGGGTATCTTAGGGTCAAATGCTGATCTTGGTTAAACCTCACACACTACTGACCTTGTTTCAGTATACATAGAGAAATGTAAACCAACCAGAGTCATAACAGATAGTTTTGCTTACGTTACTTCTTTAACCCGCAGCTAAATTGGTACATGGCAGAGTCTGGAGCTTGCAAAGCTTCTTAATCTGCTGCCATCAGCAACTGTAAATACATTTTAAGCTTACACAGCCTCCCATAATACAGTGGTCTATTTTTGACGACATGTGTTTTATGGTGTTGCTCTGTAGGGAGAGGTTAGTGGTTGCATGGAATCTCTGCCAGGGTACCACTTAAAAAGGTCAGCTCAGTAGTAGCTTTTCTGCTACACACTATGTAGGGCACTGGCTGAGACACACCCACTGTCTTCCTCAGTGCCTAAGAAGGGTGTTGCAGAATGATTAAATGTGGAAAATAATTTTTTTTTATTAACTTTGCACATGGCTATTAGTCCTAATTCAAATTAATGACATCAGTAAATTTATAAACTTCCTTTTCTGTCTAGATTGAACAAAACATAAACATAAAGACCCCAGACAAAGTCTTTAAACGAAATGGCAGTCACGCCCTGTGTGAAGTGGAACAAACTTATGTGTTTGTCACACGATTCCTTTCTTGTGGTCAACATATTTGGGATAAAATGTTTTATTTTTGTACTTTTTTTTATTAATCTATACTGTTTCCAGGAAGTTTCATGAATTGGATGGTAAGTGTCACCAATTCACACAATGTGATGCATCGATTTTAAAAAGTGCACTTCGGATAGATGTTGGCCTTTTTATCGCATTGTTTTTTAACATATTTGAATAATTAAAACCTGATGAATATATATATTTTATATATTTATACAACACTACCGAGGAGTTTAATGCGAGTCACAAAGAATACAGATTAATAAGGCAAAGAGCTGCATTTTCGTGGAGATAGAAAAAGAAAAGAACATCGTATTGTAAATGTATAATTTACTGTATGTCTGAACCAAAGAACTAAAATAGAAATAAAAAAATAAAATTATGCATACGTATCTTTATGCATACGTATGATATTCATCAGGTTTTAATTATGCAAATATGTTAAAAAACAATTTCGATAAAAAGGCCAACATCCATCCAAAGTGCACTTTTTAAAATCGATGTATCACATTGTGTGAATTGGTGACTCTTACCATCCAATTCATGAAACGTCCTATAAATTCACACTAAAAAAAGTACAAAAATAAAACATTTTATCCCAAACATGTTGACCACAAGAAAGGGAGGTGAAGGCTCAGTGGTAAGGTGTTGGCCCATGGACCGGAAGATCACAGGTTCAAATCCCAGCACCACCAAGCTGCCACTAGTGGGCCCTTGAGCAAGGCCCTTAACCCTCAATTGCTCAGTTGTAAGTCGCTCTGGATAAGGGCGTCTGCCAAATGCCACAAATGTAAATGTAAATGTTTCTTTAATATATCGCTGGTTATGTATCATGCCTTCAGGTTCAGTGAGGCCATCTCTTCTGGCCTAAACATTATCAGATTCAGGGACTTATGTTTTAATATATATTTGTCCATGAGTGTCTGTTTATGTTGGAGTTCCTATATTAAGGAATATGACTTGAGCCTTTGGAATCAGGAGTTCAGGTGTTTATAATGTACAGTAGATTTTCACCTACGTGTTCATTTTCATGTCCTTTGATGCAATCGTCATGAAAAAAAACTGAGCATTCAGCAAAAGGTCCATTCTGACAACAATTTAAATAGCCATGACTTCATCTTAACAGACTGGTGTGTCAGTCAATAGTCATGTATAATACTCTATTTAACCCCATTATAGCTCTTGCCTTAGGTCATTACACTAACATCTAAAAGGCAGCGTTTTTCCTCCTTCATTTTTAAGCTTGCTATGTAATGAGGACTTCAATAGATGGTCATTGTTCTTATGGTCTCTCTGGAGAGGTTCAGTTTAGAGCAGACTCTCAGCTAGCCTCATTGCTTTGATGACCAATCGTGACCTCCGTGGCATTCTGTGTTTCATCCATTTTCAACCAACCAATTTTATCCATTGTGTGTATTGACTGAAGATATTATGAGAAATACCAATCTGTTACGATTCTAACCAAATTTTTTAATGATGTTTGCTCGTATTTCTCAAGTGTAATGAGAGGCGGAGAAGTGCAGCAGCTCGCTGTGCCAAACCGAAGTGAAATAGTAAAATCAATTTTCGATTCTCAACATCGACATAAACTAGAATTAATCGATAATAGCGATTAATCACCCATCTCTAAGTAAATCTCATAAATGAACTCTTTTGTTATCAAATGACAGCAGTGTATTATTATCATGATTATCAATATGGTTATGGTTATTATTATAAACTAACTAGTTTAAAATATTTCATCTTGTCTGAAGTCTGTAAACCTGATGGGAAAAAAGTGTGCACTAGTTGCCAGTTGCTTGCACACGGTGTCATCATTCTAGTTTATCCTTGAAGCTGATGCCCTGTCAGACTATTAATCATAAGGTTGCTAATGTTAGTGCATTGTACAGTTATTTGCTGGTGTGGCTGGTGCTGAGGTACAGATATAATCCATTGCCGCTGCTTCTGAAAACCAGCTGACCTCAATTTCTGAATGCAATGTAATAAAAGGGAAAAACAGTCGTTATGTTGACAAATAAAGAGGGATCCAAAAATGAGTTGTATAGAACAGTTGTATAGTACAGAAATCAGTTGTATAGCACTCACCAATCAGTCATTGGTCCCAGTTCACCAACTGCATACACACAGCCAGCCACACAGTTAATGACTTCCTGTAATACATAAATAAATTGTTGTCTATATTGTTTCATTAAATACATGTCCAGTTGTAGAGAGCTGTGCTGTAACTTCTTTGTTTCTCATCATTGCTGAAGTTTTAGCAGAAGAAAAGTTTCTTTGAAAGGGAACTATGAAAATGTCTGATTCATTTTACTATTTTAATGTTTAGATCTTTTGAATTGCTTATGAATAATCACGTCTGGTCTGAAGGTAAAAAAAAATGTCCCCCCCCCCCCCCCCCCCCCCCCCCCCCCCCCCCCCCCCCCCCCCCCCACATGTTTGATGCTTTTTAGTTCAGAGAGAAGTGACTTGAGCCAATGTTATGCCATGAGGCTGTGCATGGTGCATTGTGGGTGGTTCCTGTGAAATGGTCATGAGGTCAGAGCCCAGGGGAACAGCAAGTTGTTGGAGTTTTCAGAATAAACACAGAGACCCAGTCATGCTCCTGACAGGTCAAACACTGACCAATCACCATCCACTGACAGATCCATTGTTTGATGGAGGTTGAGTTGGATGGACACGGTGGATTGTGGAGGTCTAAATATCCGCTTGAGGTTTCATGGTTCAGTAGTTAGTATAAAAACAGTAGTTAGTAAATTGTAATGTCAGTCCCAGTGTATGGCAGCTTAAATTGTCTAAAAGTTATAGACATAACATCAACATATCTATGTATCTAGGTATATATCTATGTATCTATGTATTCTTTTTAGTTTACAGTTTATGATTGTAGGTCCTGAATGTTCTGTGTCGGACCCGATTCATACTGTGCATTCCTCCTGCCCCACCCCAGCGAGTGAAATCCTAAGAGATTATTTTGGTCAGGACGAAGGTCACTAGTTATTCCTGACTCCCTTAACACTGTGAGAATTCCTGCCTGTTTGATCAGCTGTGGAAAATTTGGGCACCTTTTAATATGTTGGTTAACACGGCCTTTATGTTGTTTAGCTCCAGGAAACTGGTGCGGCAGATTAAAAAAAGAACTAGAGTGTCCTTTTATCACATGTCCAGCGAGCAAGCAGGAGCAAAAAAGACCGAAAGGACTCGATTGCTGGTCATTATTGTTACACTATAGTATTCATCGAAATGTTCGGCCTTGTCTTTGTTTTTTTCCAGAGAGCTGTTGGCCAATAATTATCAAGAGATATGGTACGGTCCAGATGGTGCACGACATTTCTCTCAGCCATCCATTAAGGTAAGTCCGTTCTGCACGATGCATCTGCAATTCACTCACTCACTGACACGTCAATATGAGTTGACTTGGCAGAAGCATTTCTTGTATGGTTATCAGTGGTTCCAAAGAAACTTCATCTTATCAAATCAATCCTTTTAAATATGTGTATGTGTGATGTTTGTAGGCATTGTGCTGATCATTTGTTGGTCTGTGTAAACTAATTTACCACAGACATATTGAAGCTAATTGCTAGCATTGAGTGCTAGCTTTATTATCTGCCATTTTCCTCTATTTATTCCACCTCCATTGTTAAATAGTATATCAGTGAGTCATTCAGTTTGACTTCCAGTTTTTTGATGGACTTTGATTGCAAAAATAAAATGCAAGACGTCAGACAGTATTATGGGTTATGTAGGAAGCCATTAACTTGAGTGAGAATATGTCAATAAAAGGACAAAAACAATTAAGAATTCAACTATAAAGCAAGTCAAGAGCATATGTTCATCACTGTAAACGTTTTTCACTATAGAGCTTCTCTCTAAAACAATAAAATTGTGTGATCAATGTGATTGTGTAATTTTTTTCCCTCACTGTTGCAGCTAAAATTACTGTCTGTGGCATGCAAATTATTGGTAGGACTTTATTTTCACAGAAAAAATGACATCATTATCATGCTAGCCACATCCTGATTACTATAACTAGTACCACAAAGTTCATTACTGGAAATTTAAAAACAAATTCAGAATCTCATGGTTATTTCCTGATTCTGAATGACCACACAAAGACCAGCCAACAGATCCTACTAATTATAAATCAAGCAGTATATTTTGAATCACATGGAACATTTTACATTTACAGCACTTGGCAGACGCTCTTATCCATAGTGACTTACAACTGAGCAATTGAGGGTTAAAAGCCTTGCTCAAGGACCCACTAGTGGCAGCTTGATGTTGGTGGGGTTTGAACCCATGATCTTCCATGAGTCCAACACCTTAACCACAGGGCTACACACCTACCTGCAGCCTTTTTTTTTAGCCTTTTCAGGTCTCAACATGACATTTAGACATTCGATGAAAATGTAATTTTTGTAAATTTATACAGTCAGACTTGAAGATGCTGAGATTTTCATTGGGAGTGACGAAGTGAGTTTATTAGAAAGGCCGCACATGTAGGATTATTTTGAGGCTTGATTGAAATGGTTTGAATATGTGTAGGGGAAGGATATGGGGTACAGAGGGAGGAGAATGCTAAGGATGGAGCCACCCGGAAGGAGGAAAAAGAGTTAAAGCTAAGAAGGAGGTTTATGGACGTGGCGAGGGAAGACATGCAGGTAGTTCAGATGAAAGAGGCAGATATAGAGGAAAGGGTTGTATCGAGAGGAATGATCCACTATGGAGCGCCTTAACAAGAGCAGCCGTAAGAAGGTACAACATCTATTAAGGAAAGTTGTTTTTTAGAGATAAAAGAGGGCTTTAATCAGTGTCTGAACTGCATCTATGATATACTTCTGCTTGATTTCAGGATCACTGTTATTATCAGGGCACAGTGAGAGGAGTGGAGGAATCCAGTGTTGTTCTTAGCACTTGTTCTGGCCTCAGGTAAGAACACCTGGCCGTTACCAAACTTTGATTCCACGCATCACTTTTTCCCTTCTGTAAACAATACAGGGGGGTTTTCAGGTGTTAAATTTACCACAAGGTAAAAATTAATCTTTTAAAGAATGAGGTAGGGGCCAAACACATATCTACTGATGCAACCAAAATGATGCATTTCCTCTGGTCATTTCCTTCTGAAACTTGCACCACAGACGCTTCCCCATCCACACCCACAGCGTTTTAGTGTTTATATCTTGCTGAATGAACCAGATGATCTGCTTCCAGGTAACGTTACTCAAGCTTTGAGCAAACATACTTCCTGTTTAGGTTGAAATAAAATGTTGTAATCACACTTTCGTCTGAAAAGAGCTCTGGCTTGTCACTTTGATAGAATTCTAGTGTATATCCACTGCTTGTTTTCGGATTAAAAAAAAAAGAACAAAAAAAAAAAACTTGGCAGTAAATCTTCAGTGGCTGGAGTTTGAGTGCTGTGCAGTTTCTGGGTCACCCCAGTTCTTAGTTCACTGAGTTCAGTAAAGGCAAGCGTAGCTGGAACTCTGGGCTCTGTGTGGGATGACACGGCATGTATGGAGTGTTGTTATGTGGAGATGTCTGCTTCCTGCCTGTGTTAGACAGAGGAGGCAAACAGGCCTGCATTGAGTGACACTAGGGTCGCACTATCACTTGGGACGCCGAGCATTGAATACATTTACAAATTAATGGGCAACTTCTGGAACTGAGTCGACCGCACTGCCTTTGACGTTGCTTCCTGAATCTCTAGTTACCAAATCTTATGCTCATGGACAGATGTGCACACGCATACACACACACACACACTCACACACACACCTCCCCCTCTAGAATGCCTTTTGCAGCTGCAAAGTATACCTCATCTTAAAAACAATCAGATGTGTGTGTGTGTGTACATTTATCTGTAATCATCTGTAATTTGTTTTTAAATTTCTATTTTATAATCATTTTTAGCTTTAATTGTTTCCTTGCTATCTATTTTTCTAGTTTTCTTTCTTTATAACTTTAAATGATTGTGTGTGTGTGTGTGTGTGTGTGTGTGTGTGTGTGTGTGTGTGTGTGTCTGCGTCCACCTGCGTCCATCTGTCCACCTGTCGAGGATTGGACATCTGCAATTTTGTTTGTTTGCATTTTAGTTTACATTATTCCAAGATTTGGAATGTTTGTATATCTGTGCATGTGTGTAGGTTGGGAACTGCTAAAGCTGCACACTCCTTGCTATTGGAAACAATGCTCTCTTTTTTTCCAAGTGACTCCGGCAGCTGTATGTGCTGTAAACTTCATTTGGCTATTAAACAAAATCTATCCTCCTACACATCTGGGACTATTTAAAAAAAAAGGGTGCTTTGTTTAGTTTCTCTTCGTGTATCTTGTGCTAAGAAAAGGAAGCACCATCTTGCTTTAAGAGCTCATTAGGTTATGGAGATATAATGACTTTAGGGTTGAAACTGCTAAGCGTCAATACAAACGTGCCTTTCATCCGGACTCTTCCTTATACTGTGTATAATCAATTATTTTCAATAACTGCTTTCTAAACCAAAGATACAATGGATCCAGGGTTTATTCTGGGTGCAAGGCAACAGTAGACTCTCGATGGTAAACCTGTGCACACTGCACACAGTCATTTGCATAAAATATACCCATTTCTTTTGAATAGCTATTTCTTTTGTATTTCTTTGTATTTCTTTTTGATCTTATAACGAGTAAATCCCCTAGGAAATAAATAGTAACTATATATATATATATATATATATATATATATATATATATATATATATATATATATATATATATATATATATATATATATATATATATATATATATATAAGGGGGCACGGTGGCTTAGTGGTTAGCACGTTCGCCTCACACCGCCAGGGTCCGGGTTCGATTCCCGTCTCGGCCATGTGTGTGTGGAGTTTGCATGTTCTCCCCGTGCCTCAGGGGGTTTTTCTCCGGGTTCTCCTGGTTTCCTCCCGGTCCAAAAAACATGCACGGTAGGTTGATTGGCACCTTGGAAAATTGTCCCTAGTAGTGTATGAATCTGTGTGAATGTGAGTGTGTGTATCCTGCGATGGGTTGGCATTCCATCCAGGGTGTATCCTTAATGCCCATAGACGCCTGAGATAGGCACAGGCTCCCCGTGACCCGAGGGAAGATCGGATAAAGAGGTAGAAGATGAATGAATGAATATATATGTATGTATATATATATATATATATATATATTTTTTTTTTTTTTTTTATAAAAGATAATATCTATTTTAAACATTTCATTGTGAGTCCGGAAAGTATTGTGATTCTGATCAATGATGCTGAATTATTTAACTTTAAATCTTTCGGGGCTTCGATCTACTATAAATTTAGCATCTGTATTTATCTATAATCAATGTGCAGCCAGGCTCAGTGGTCAAGCTCTTCTTGTGCATTCTGTCAATAAACATGGCCATTAAATAGGTGTTTCTCAAAGTGACATTTTGTAATGTAATGTAGTAAAGGCCTTAGAGAGACCTTATAGCACATGCTACTCATAGCACATGCCACTGCTTCCAAAAACAAATAAATAAACAAAGCTTTTGAAGCTTTTTACCAAGAAGGTAAAGACAGTAGACAGAACATTGAGCCCAAGACTAAGACTTCTGTCATTCACTTTATGTCTTTCCCATCTCTAGGGGCATGGTTGCCTTGAATGTCAGTGCTGTGTATATGATTGAGCCTCTGGCCAATCACAGTGTCTCAAAGGGTCATGCAGTATTTCGTGCTGAGAGCCTGAATTTACCCATGAGCACCTGCAGCCAGCATCTTGGAGTAAAGAACCACACAGAAAGGCTGGACGAGCTGATTGGTGGGATTGCACAGACTGGTCATGCAAATAGGGTGAATACATAAGTATATATACATATATTTATATTTGTATATTTATAGTATCAATCTTTTTCAGTGGTTCAGGAAACCTGATCTATATTTTGTGACTGAAGCAAACAGTAAATAATTGTACTAAATATTCAGGAGAAAATGAAACAATCATTTTAGCTTGTGCTGGTTTGTGTGGGTTTGTTCGTAGGTAAAAAGAGACGTCAGTCACAGTATGAAGTATGTGGAACTGATGATGGTGGCTGATCACACTGAGGTAAGTGGAAAAGCCGGGTCAGAAATTGTGAAATTGATACAGTGCAGTTACAGTGATATTTATGTTGGCTAACATGATAAAATGCGGAAATTAAGAAGGACTTTAGATTTGTTCTAGTTTCAATAAAGGCTATGAAACACTCTGGCGGTGCGAGAGATCATATCTCTACTTCCTTATATCGATTTGCTTCTGCACTAATGGAGGGCATCCTAATGTGTTTTTGTACAATGTGTGTACTTGTAGCCTGGAGGCCGCAGAGGTCAAGCTGTAACGAATGAAATAATGACCACATTCTTGCTGTTCTACAGTTTGTAAAACATGGTAGAGACCTGGAGAAGACCAAGACAAAGCTACTTGAAGCGGCCAACTATGTGGACAAGGTAGTAACACAGAAATCCAAATGTTTTATTTAGAGCAAATATTATTTTAATTTTATTTTATTTTATGGAGCTTTTACATTTTTGTGTTCTGTTCCGATTTTTTTAGCTTCTTCTTAAAACACTAAATTAATAAAATATATAGTAGTAATTGATGACCTTTTTATTGAACAGTATAAATTGTAAACAAAGCTCGATTTTTATAGTTTCTTTAATAGTAGCTTCTCAATAAATTTTAATGTGCTTTCAATTGCTATGGAGTTTCACAGTAATTATTTGACTTTTTCTGTTTTTCTACACGTTTGATATTATATTATAATATTACTTGTTGTTCTAAAAGACTTTAGAAATGTAAGTAAAAGTGAATATGTATTTTTATATCAGCAATATTTAGTGAAATATATAGTATATTAATTAGGATTAAAAACGAGTACTTTTTTCACAATGAATGTGCTGCTATTTTCTATGTATTTGTAGCAAAAGTTTTAGTTATACATAAGAACTGTAAAAATATGCCTAATGCCTACAGAAAAACATTAAAAAATTCAAATGCCTTTGAAAAAATATTTAAAAAACCCCATAAATTAACCTATGTGTAATGTGAGTCTCTTGCATTCTTCTTTCATTCTTACACGCTTATAAATGAACAAAACATCTATAAGGCAGACTGATTGCTATCTGTCATCTGTTTAAACACAATTAAATAATCCAATTGCATTGGCATGTGCGAGGCTTATAAATCAATGGTTATACGTGTTATATCTTATCTTATATCTTTTGTTATCCATATTTGATCTTTTCAGTATTACAAAGCCTTGAACATCCGTGTTGCCCTGATCCGGTTGGAGATTTGGAATGACAGAGATAAGATCAATGTAACCCAAAACCCGTTCAGCACTCTTGAGGCATTCCTAACCTGGAGGACGAATCACTTGCAACAGATGCCAAATGACAACGCGCAGCTCATCACGTCAGTCCATAAGTTAACCGCATCAGCTGTTAAAACAGACACTTCTCACACACAGCAAATGTCAGATCGTGAATGTATAGGATTGCATTCACTGGAATCAATTTCATGTGTATAAGGAGGATCTGAAGTCTTATGTTGTTGTTTTTTTAGGGGTGTGTCATTCCAGGGTACCACGATAGGACTGGCTCCTCTTAAAACCATGTGCTCGGACTATCAGTCAGGAGGAGTTAACGCGGTAAAACAACCTGCTGTACATTCCAAATCGTGACCTCTTTTACCACATGAACAATCCTCATCTATCTCCTGTTTTTCTTGACTTTTCAGGACCACTCTGAATTAGCAGTTGGGGTTGCTGCAACCATGGCTCATGAGATGGGGCATAATTTTGGGATGAACCATGACAGCGAGGGCTGCTGCCATATCGTGCCAGATGATGGAGGATGTATCATGGCTGCAGCTACAGGGTCAGACTAATAACACAAACTTTATCTAATTATAAAGATATAAACACGTTCAGTCACGCCCGCTCACAGATAATAGTGAAAAATGTACAATCTTAAACACTTTTTAGATATAATATGGATATAATGGCAAAATGTTTTTCCTCCAGTGTACTAATTTTGGGTATGTTCACTATCCATCTACATTTTATTACATTAAGCTTCAATATGTGGGCAGAGACCGAAAATAAGCTAAAGCATTTTTATGTAAGAGCAATTTAGATTCATAAAATTAGCATGGGAAGTTACCGCAGACTCCAGAGAAACCCACACAGATACGAAGAGCACATACGGAGCCCTGCAGAGAGTAAAATGATCTAAGGATCATACCAGAACTGGGAGGCAGTAAATCTACGCTCAGAACTGTTATTCCAGGTTTCATAGGATGAACGAAATAATGGAATGTACTGAAGACAGAAAAGTCATTTAATTTTATAGGTTATTTTATGGGTACCTGTCATCTTAGATCTCTCCCATCTACATTTGCATTACACTTCATAGTTGTCTATTTTGCATAAAATTGATTACTTTAACATACCCAAAATATGCATCTTTTTTATTGAAGGAATAATGTCAACAGTAGGCAATTTCAATGCAACGAAAACAATATCACTCAAAACATTCCTTTTTCCTCAAATATAAACTAACAAAACCAAGAACAAACAAACAAATAAACAAAAATTTAAAAACCCAAAAAAATCCCCCTGTTTTGTGGTTTTATGCTCTCCATTTCTTGTCAGGTTTCAATCTGTACTCTTCTCTGGTTGTTGTTTCCTTTCCACTTGTCTACAGGCACCCGTTCCCTCGTGTATTTAACCCGTGTAACCATGCAGAGCTGAAGCGTTATCTGAGCTCCGGAGGTGGGAAATGTCTGTTCAACCTTCCAAACACACAAGTAATGTATGGAGGCCAGCGCTGTGGCAACGGCTACCTTGAAGAGGGGGAGGAATGTGACTGTGGGGAGGTGGAGGTGAGAGGAGTGCACTCTTTAGCTTGTGTTGATGAAAATTTTGTTCATCATCAATTTTGTTCATTTTCCTCTTTATCTTGTGAGAAAGGAATGTTCCAGTCCATGCTGCAACGCCAATAACTGCACGCTGAAGGCGGGCGCCGAGTGTGCCGATGGCGTTTGCTGCGAGAACTGCAAGGTAGTTAAGTCATTCATAACTGATTAATACATCCTTTCACGCCATATAATATCTTGACTTATTCCCTCTTAGCTGAAGAGTCCGGGAATGCTCTGTCGCCCTTCCTCGGGTTCCTGTGACCTGCCTGAGTACTGTGATGGTAAATCAGAATCCTGTCCTGCAAATTTCTATCTGATGGATGGCAGCTCCTGCGCACAGAGCCATGCTTACTGCTACACGGGCATGTGTTTGACCCTGGAGCAGCAGTGCCTCTCTCTCTGGGGGAAAGGTAAAACCAATCAGCCTAGAGAAATCTGTCTGCCATATTTGCTTTAGAGGATTCAAGATGAAGTGTAGGCATACAAACTGCATTATATTTTAATCAGTTATGGACAGAGGTAGCTTACTTAAGTAAAATCTTTGTGTATATATACTTTACTGGAGTAATATTATTTCAGCCGACTTTTTAATTACATTTTCATACAATTATCTGTACTTTCCACCCCTTACATTTTGAAAATAGCCTAGTTACTACTATTTCATTCCGGCTTGCCGTTATTCAAAACAGCAAAAAAAAAAATCAACCGGATCCATCACACCATTTGATGTGTATGAACATATACCATTCTGACACCCTATTGGTTTGTACGTGACCCATCGTACCCATAGTTTTGTTCATAATGGCATTTTTTTACCATACATTACTTTTACTTTTATACTTTAAGTAGTTTTGAAACCACTTTTACTTGAGTAAAAAGCTCGAATTGATACAAAAGTCTATTATCCATAATTCTACCTGAGAAATGAATGTGAATACTTTTGGCACAAGTGATCATGGAACATATCATAGAGCATGTTGCAATAAAGTATAACAAAAAAGATATACAATGCACGACGAGAAAAAAATGCATTCTAGGTTTACTAGATTAGATTAGATTAAATTAGATAATATTAGATTCAACATTATTGTTATTTTGCAGGTTAAATGTAGAGAGCCAATGTAATGCAGTAACATACAGAGTGTATTTACCCAATATGTTACATACAGTGATTAAATTTTTTGTAACAAAATCTACAATATTACATATTTACATACATATATATCTGGCACTATACATGTTTATAACCGAATATATAGCATTCCATATGTATTACAGTTGAAGTAATGAGACAAGAGAAATATAGATCCAGAATCCTCTTTGGATCACTAAACTTAGAAACATTAGGAATTTTATTATCAAGGTTATGTTTAGCTTTTATTTGAACCTTTTTTTTTAATTAAGATCAAGGCCAAATTCACAATGATGCACTTCTGCACTACTTCTACCTGGGAAAATGCTTAAACATACAGCTAATGATGCGAGGGAGCGTTTGTCCTAATTCATTTGGCTAACGGTTTTAACATCTGAATAGCACATAAGAAAGCATATGGCTCTTTATGTCGCTTCACAGACGCACAGCCTGCTCCGGATCTCTGCTTCACCAAGGTAAATAGGGCTGGAGATCCCTATGGAAACTGTGGCAAAGACCTCATGGGTAAATACAGGAAGTGCAATGAAAGGTGAGCATCGTTCATAGAAGCTCAAAACTCCAGACAACAACAGAGAACGATACACTTTCACGTAGGTTTTTTTTTTCTAAGGGATGCTAAATGTGGGAAGATACAATGTCAGAGTGATGCTACCAAGCCCATTGGAACCAACGCAGTCCCCATCGACACCACCATCCGCCTTGGCGTTCGTTCGATCCAGTGTCGAGGTACACACGTCTACCGGCCTGGCAAAGGAGAGGACAGTCTTGGAGACACACTCGACCCTGGCCTGGTTATGACCGGAACCAAGTGTGGAGAAAATGCAGTGAGTACTGAGCGGATGTTGACATGTAGGGAAGCAGAGTGCAGAGATTTTGTTAAAAGACGTGAAAACAAAGCACAATATATTTAAATAAGTCATAAAAAAACATTAGCATGATGACAAGGACAGAACCGTAGATGACAAACTATGAAGTGTGAGCTCTGATTGAATAGATGTGCCTTCTATCATTTTCTATCTCTCTCTCATTCTCTCTGAGCAGATTTGTTTTGGTGGTGAGTGTCGCAATGCATCCTTCCTGCAGGCGGATAAGTGCAATGCCAAGTGTCATGGTCATGGGGTAGGTGCTCACCCTGGTGAACTGCCACTGTTGATCTGCCATTCTAACCCTTTATTATTTGGGTTGCTCGGCTTTAGAAATTCCACTTCCTGTCCCCCGGTCACCCTGTTAGCTCATATCTCCTGCTCAAGTCACGCAACATACTACACATAATCCTTATTAAACGTAACCACTTCAGGGATGGTTACTATATGGTCAGTTGCATAGTAGGTCATACTTTCATACATGAAATATGAAAATAAATTTGTTGTAAAATATATTTATCAAGAATAAAATGTCTTAATTCCTCATTAGATAAACGTATGCAGCGTGTTGAGTTTGTGCAACATAGTAATGAGAATATGAAAATAGGTTTTCTATTTTGAAATACAGATGTGGTGATTGAACTGGCATGCTTTCTTTTACAGATGTGTAACAACAATCATAACTGCCACTGTGACGTAAACTTTGCACCGCCTTTCTGTGAGAACAGTGGAAATGGTGGCAGCATAGACAGTGGCCCAGTGGCAACGAAAAGTGAGTGAATATATATATATATATATATATATATATATATATATATATATATATATATATATATACACATACATAAATAAACAGAACCTGCAAACCATAATACAGCATGCACATTTTTTTCTGTACTTTGGGATTCAATTTGAGAACCTTAAAAATCTCTAAAAAACTATTGTCTTATTCAGAATAATGCACTTTCTATTAGGACCAATATCTGACACAAGTGTTTGTGTTAAATTTTAATAATTACATATCTATTGTAAATGAATGAATGAATCATTAAGATGATTACATAATCATTCTGTGCATCTAAAAACGTGCCGTATTGGGGTGCCTTATTTTTTGTTTACGTGCTTGTCTATGAGCTAGACATATAATGTTGTTATTTCTGTCTGTACTGATGAGTCATTCATAGCTGAAACGTCCGTGGGTGTGTGTGAACACACTCGTCCGATATTCCTGATGCTGATATCATATTGAACAACTGAAACAGTATTTTATTGACTGCAATGTACATTTTTTATTTAAATATAAACCAAATCCAAATTGAATAGTTATTGATTTGCTGCATGTTTTATTATTTGTAAACAAGTTTAATCCTTTGTCAGTATTCATACAGCTGTGTTCCTTGTTTTTGATCCTGTTGTAGGCAACTTACATACTGTCCTGGTGCCCCTCTTTGTGGCTTTCTGCTTGGGATTGGGAATACTGTTGGTCTATTGGTGCTGCAAGCGGAATCTTCATTCTTTGAAATACATGGCTCATCCCCCTCATCAGACATCCATTAAGTAATACTGAAATTATGATGTTGAGATAAACTTAAAGATAACTTTAAGATAAAGATAACTCAAACTTGCCCTATGTTTCATGCGAGTGTTTCAATTGCATTCGATTGATTTGGTTTTCAGTGTCCAAGCTTCGTCCGACTCCAGAACTGTTGCCAGTGGTCACGCTAATCCAACATTCCAGCAAAAGAAGCCTAATGATAAAAAGGTAACATTACCTTCCATATCAGTGAGCTGCTTTAGAAAATGCTTAGATACATAATGCCATATTATTGTGAATTCTGTACAGGAGGTTAGCCAGCAGCCAAATCCAGCTGGTACACCGAGACCAAGACCATCCGCTGTCCGGCCAGTGGCCAAACCACCACCTGTCCCAGCATATGCGCTACAGCAAAAAAGTCCTCCAGTCTCAGAAACCAGCTCCAGCCCTAACCGAAACCTATCTGTGGCACCAAATCCTAGACCAAACCCTCCAAGTCGGCCTCCCCCACCTCGACCTGATACCAAACCTACTCAGATTAAAAAGGTGTGTTTCACCTGAAGTGATTACAAAAACCCACATGCAGAGCAAAGAAAACAACATCACAACACTTTAGATTAATAAAACTTGGTGTGTTTTCTTTTTCTAGGAGGATTCACTTAGAAAAGGGCCTCAAATATCGCCAGCATTGTTGCAGAAAGGCAAGTCTAATCTAGCGCCCTCTGCTGGAAATCTCAGGTAATCCGAAACAGAAAACTGAACTAATGTGAGATTATGGTCCTGAAAAGGAAAGGAAAATTAATCACATATCTTTTCATTCTTCAGGAATCAGACTGAAGCCAGAGGAAAAAGCTGAGTCTTTATCAGAATTTTGGCGAGATTGGGCATTACTTTTCTATGCAGAGGACTCTCAAATTGGTATACTGGAACAACCTGCAACATGTAGGCGTGTTTACGTTTTCAGCATTGGCTGTAGAGACTGCCTACATCCGACACCACATTTGCCTAATACACTTGAAACCTGAAGTGTAATATACTGTGTTGCAATTAACTTTGCTACGGTACTCTGCCGATGCTCACGTGCCATATTTTTACATGTCCTTTTCTACCTATTTATTACAGACCTTACAGAACAGGAACAAGAGACATGTGTTCTAGATGTTTCAGCATGAGCATTTAGATTATTTACAGCATGTCATGCTTAAAAGAGATTGCACGCAGTATTAATTACCAACACTTTGTTTGATCAACACACTTTAACTGGAATATCAGACATGAGTTTTGCACTTGGTATATTTAAAAAAGGAAATGTACAGCAATAATAGTCAGGGGAAAAAATCTGATCCATTGTACAAAGTTACAGCAGTAGACTGTTTTGTTCTCCTTGTGTTTTTATTCCTCGTTGTATTTTCTGCTTCTTTTATTTTACTGCTAAATTAATCAGGATAATAATTGTAATGCTGGACATTCTATACATACACAATGCAAAAGATCAACTGAGACTATTCTGTAAAAGTCTGCTTTTTATTGTCCTCCATTTGGGAGAACTTGACGAACTGCACCTTATGCTGTTTACAATAAGGGCATCAGGGAATGTACAGAAGACACATTTGTACCGTAAACACTTTTAGCTTTAAAATGTTCGTTTGCTATGATGAGGTTGTCTAAAAGATATTTCCTCTTAACACTATCACAGACCATATCACTTTTTTTTCCACCTTACTCTGCCACCAGAACCATTCTTCTGTTAATACAGCTAAATTTTAAGTCTTTAAATCTGTTTATCACAGTAATATTAACATTAACATATTGAACACGGTCTATAAGGCTTAATTAGAATACATCCTAACAGCTAAACAGCTGAATGGGCCGAAAAGCAATCTTTTGTCTTTTTTTCTATTTTTTATTTCTTCATTGAATTAAAATATTGGATTTTTTTTATTGTTTTCATTGTTAGTGTGCAGGTATATCCATGTTATAAACTAGGGACCATGTAAAAAGAATAAAAACACTGTGAAACTTGTGATTATGCCTATTAAGCTTATAAAAGCATATACATATAACTGGAAGGACCATTCCAAAAAGATAATGATTAAGCCTAAGATAATATAGTGGACTAATGACAGCCTGTTGTGCTCAGTTCTTTGCTTTACTTGCACCGTGCGAGACATGCACTTTCTGTTATAAAGCGAAAAGTAAATAGAAGTGTTGTAAATTGATCATGGAGTTGGATTGAGTCAGTGCCATGGATCACCGATTATTGCAAAAGCGGATCAAATAAAGTTTGTGGAAAAACGTACTTGTCATCAATTTTTTTGCCATCATCTTGGGGGTTTTGATTAAAAGTTTATTCATTTTAATAAACAAAAAATGAACAGAATTATCAGAATAGTTTAATAGTTTGTTTTTACTTGTGCATGAAAGAAACAAGATGGAACAATAAAACAACAACAACAACAATAAATAATCCTACTATAATAACTATCAGTACTAGAACTAATTCCAAATAGTATTTGCTTTAATACTATTATTTTTACTACTATACTAATGAATTATTATTATTATTAAGAAACAAGATGGAACAATAAAACAACAACAACAATAATAATAAATAATCCTACTACAATTACTATCAGTACTAGAACTAATTCCAAATAGTATTTGCTTTAATACTATTATTTTTACTACTATACTAATGAATTATTATTATTATTAAGAAACAAGATGGAACAATAATAACAACAACAACAATAATAATAAATAATCCTACTACAATTACTATCAGTACTAGAACTAATTCCAAATAGTATTTGCTTTACTACTATTATTTTTACTACTACCCTACTGTAATTGATATTAATAAATGCTATTATTTATTAGAATATGTTGTATTCATATTGTTTACATATTCTGGTCTTTAATAAACAAATAAACAAGCAAATAAATAACCAATGTCTATAACTGAACCAAAAACTCATTCTAAACTGATTTTAATATCATTTTTAAACTGGATTTAAATTCTTTAAGCATTTTTAAACCAACTTCAGACCGTAGATTTAACCTTAAACACATATTTTTCCTCATCCTTCTCATTTTCAATCCCTTCCTCTCGCTCTCCTCCTCCTCCTGATCCTCTTTTCTCACTTATTCCTCTCCCTCTTCTCCTCCTCCTGATCTCTTCTTCCTCTCGACTCCTTCTCCTCTTTTCTCATTCCTTCGCTCTCTCCTCCTCCTGATCCTCTTTTCACTTATTCCTCTCCCTCTTCTCCTCCTCCTGATCCTCTTTTCACTTCTTCCTCTCCCTCTTCTCCTCCTTATCCTCTTTTCCTCTCCCTCTTCTCCTCCTCCTGATCCTCTTTTCACTTCTTCCTCTCGCTCTTCTCCTCCTCCTGATCCTCTTTTCTCACTTATTCCTCTCCCTCTTCTCCTCCTCCTGATCCTCTTTTCACTTCTTCCTCTCGCTCTTCTCTTCCTCCTTTTCCTCCTATCCTCTTTTCCTCTCTCGCTCTTCTCCTCCTCCTGATCCTCTTTTCTCACTTCTTCCTCCTCCTTCTCCTCCTCCTCCTTCTCCTTTTCCTTCTCCTCATCCTCCTATTCTTCCACCTCTTTCTCCTTGTTTTCTTCCTCCTCTTCCATCTCTTCCTCCTCATCCGGTTTTTCTTCTCTCTTCCTCTCTTCTTCTCCTCATCCTCCTCTTCCTCTTTTCTTGTTTCCTCTCCTCCTTTTTCCTCTCCCACCTTCTCTTCCTCCTCTTCCTCCTCCTGCTCCTCTTCATTACAACAATAATAATCCAATATTCAATCACCTCGTTCATCCTCTCTGTGTCTGACTAACATAAACGCGTCAGTCAAAATGGCAACCAAGCTGAAACAGGTAACGTTCATTAGGTTTTAAGGCAAAATAAATCAGGGATAAAATACAATTGAACCAAAAAATGAGAATGAAAATGATACAACAGGTATAAACTTACGTAGCTGGAAGTCCTTTTGGGGTTACGCTTTAGTCTATAACGGCAGAGCTAAATGTATTAGCTAACTTTAGCCGCTTTTGAGGCAGCTGTGGTGTTTTAGAGCGTTAAAAACTTTGGTTTAAATTTTAACGGAAATGAATCGCTCGTGACTTTATTCGTTTACGTGTTGTGTTTTATTTGTGTTTCAGGTGATGAGGTTGCTCGTGGTTCTGATCCGCAGTAACCGCGCTAAAATGCGCGTCGTCTCTAAAGGCGGGTTACTGATTCTGCTGTCTACACCACAGAACACCTCAGTGTACACGGGTACGGGAAGGTTGCCTGTGGGGTACACAGGCGGGGTGTGTGTGTGAGGATTTACGGGGGCTACACGGGTGGGGGGGGGGGGGGGGGGGGAGTACATGACTATGTAATGGGGGGGTAGAGATGTACTAGGTTAAATGGTCACCAGTAAGTAGACAGTAAACAGTTCATTCATTTTTCATTCATCTTCTAATTTATTCATCTTCTACCGCTTTATCCGATCTTCCCTCGGGTCACGGGGAGTCTGTGCCTATCTCAGGCATTTATGGGCATTAAGGCAGGATACACCCTGGATGGAATGCCAACCCATCGCAGGACACACACACACACACACACACTCACAATCACACACACACACATTCACACACTAGGGACAATTTTCCCAAGGTGCCAATCAACCTACCGTGCATGTTTTTGGACCGGGAGGAAACCGGAGAACCTGGAGAAAAACCCACTGAGACACGGGGAGAACATGCAAACTCCACACACACATGGCCGAGACGGGAATCGAACCCGGACCCTGTCTGAGGTGTGAGGAGAACGTGCTAACCCACTAAGCCACCGTGCCCCCCCCCCCCCCACCCCCCCCCCCCCCCCCCCCCCCCCAGTAAACAGTTATACAAGGAAAAACATTCACTGTTATGAGGTGAAATATCCCAGTGTGGGGGAAATGTACATTTGTATGATGATGGAGTTAAAGAAATGTAGGTCTTAATGGGGGAACTATACACCAGTATGTATAGACTGGTTGGTGAAACAATGGTATAAAGGAAAATAATCATTGGTGCGTGGGTTAGAGGGTGTAATATAAGGGTGTGGAAACATACTATTTGTGTGAAAAACATGTATGGAGGGTAAATATATACCCGTAAAATGTGGGTCGATATATAAAATTATATAAGTATATTAAACCAGGGAAGGGGTAGCTCAGTGGTCTAAGGCGCTGGGCTGCTGATCGGAAGATCCGGGTTCGAGCCCCGGTATGGCCAAGCTGCCGCCCTTGGATCCTTGAGCAAGCCCCTTAAACCTCTGTGCTCCAGGGGCGCCGTATCATGGCTGACCCTGCACTCTGACCCCAGCTACCAACATCAAGCTGGGCTATGCGAAGAAAAGAATTTCACTGTGCTGTAATGTATATGTGACAAATAAAGGATTATTATTATAAAATTATAATGTAGAAAAAAATGTTGAAACTAACATCGTGACTAATCAGTGTGCTTTCACAGTTGCCGCTGCTGGCCGTTGGTGTTCCAAATTGTCTAAGAAAAACATTACGAAAGGCAGGTTTCAATGAATTTTTTATGACAAGATGCGTTGATGGTGTACCCATATTTACTAGTGGGTTTATCAAACAGTTACACACATCTGTCACTCTTTTGAACTCATCCGTGGGTATGCTTAAACAACAGAAATCTTATGCGTCTGTCACTAAATTTTCAACTAAAACTGATCAAATGGCCAGTTTGTGTAGATACGGGAGTAGAACATGTTTTTCTGTGGTTATTTTCAGAGGCTATAGACATACTTTCCTCCTTCGTTTCTCTTTGTGATTGCCCTCATCCTGAAGAGCTCTCCAAGTTTTCACATGACTTCGGGCCATTACGTTTTGCACATTCCTTCCAGGTAGGCATGTTCTGTTGCCTGAAAAACAGCGTATAGCATTCTGAGTGTTATTCTAACAACTTTAACCCATAAAAACCTTTCTTCATCTCCTGTAGATAGAGCAGGAATGCCACGAATTGGCGATTGAGAGATTTCTTCATAGATTCAGTCTAGTTCATGCTGAGGTAAACACTGATCCTTTATTCCACCTGTACCCGGCAATTACTTTAAGCTTAATGTAATTTAATGCGGTGCATTGTGTTTTATTTTCTTGTGTTAGATGGTATGTTCTCTAACAAAAAAACATGATATATTGATCACTTTCCAGAAGGTGGCAAATATGAGACTAATTGTAAAATGGGATGTTCAAAAAGCACAGATTTTATTGTACATAAAACATATTGTACACAGTGTATGTGTTAATTAAAGACGTCTGCTTTTGTACTTTAAACTGGAATAAAGTTCACACTGACCTCAGTGTTGCATGTTTTGTCTCATTCCACTCAATATGTTTTCATTTGTTTGTGTGACACAGATCACAGTTATCTTCAAAGTAAGGAATAAAGAGCAAACACACCAACAAGTATTCAGGTAATGTGGAATGAACCTGTGATCGAGTTGATGGTTTCGATGAAACAATTAACCTTTTAAGTTTTGCAAAATGTATAAAAAAAATTGTTTTCATTTTGATATTGTTGCTTTTTTTCTTGTAGCGTTAAGAGCACATATTCCGTATTGGGGCATGCTGTTGCCATGGACAGTTCAGCATTCGGACAGTTAGCTTTCCTTTGAAAATAACATCTTGGGATTTTCTTTAATATTAAATTGATTGTATAATAAAAAGTCAAAAATGATTTTTTTATTTCACTGAAGGACTCCGTTCTCTGTGAGGTCTCTCCCTTCATGTAGCCGGGTGCATCCAGTTTTAGCAGAGACACTCCCTCTCTTACTGCCCTCAGAAGCTGTTGAGGATGGCCTATGTGGGGACGTCAGCATCACTACCGTGGCTGTCCTCGGACCCTGCGTGAAGCAGTACCCTAACTGGCCAAC
This sequence comes from Kryptopterus vitreolus, assembly GCA_030449085.1. Taxonomy (NCBI): domain Eukaryota; kingdom Metazoa; phylum Chordata; class Actinopteri; order Siluriformes; family Siluridae; genus Kryptopterus; species Kryptopterus vitreolus. Next base: position 7,558,457 of record JACRUU010000025.1, on the reverse strand, counting down.
TCGCATCTCACGTATAAGAATATCCTTTACATTGCAATGAGGATTCTTAGACACGGCACTAATTCTAGATTTATTTTACATTTATTTCAGCCAAAATCATATGCTAACGAGTACTGCCTGGTGATATAACATGATAATACTGAAAAATATCCAATATTGTGGTATAACATGCTCAACTATATTAAGTATATTATAAATGAAGGTGCCAACACATTACTATATTAAATATATTCATCTTTAATATACATATACATATGTATGTATATATATGTATATATATATAACACAAGGGAAAAACTGATTAATTTTTTCTTTTGTCAAAATTTTGTTTAAAAAAAATTCACATAATTAGACAAGATGCTTTAGAAGCACTGTTAGCATAGTATGAGTATTGTATGTATAAATCTGTATTTTCTCTACATTACACTTTCCAGCTCCAAGTAAACGCATGGAATTCTTCACCTAGCAAATGAGCATCAGTATTACACAAAATGCGTGAGAGCTGTGTACAATCTCGTTACCCTGATATGAACTGTGTAGTTCCAAATAGAATCACATGGGAGCATATTATAGTATCTGCATTAGCTCAGATTTTCTGCCATTGGGGATAATGAAGTCAGCTAATCGCAAAATGAGGGTGTGTATGCTTTTTTAATGAACACCTGACCTCACTTGCATTGATTTATGAGCAGTGGTTTCCTTAACGTCTAATGTACATGTTAGTGTATAGTCCCAGTGGATTTCCTCTAATGCAAAGCGAGAGTGAAATGCAGCTGAGCTTGCTCCAAAGCCTGGCTGACTCTTTACCCTGGGGAGAGCTGGGTTTGCCTCAGATGTGCTGTACCGAAACACGCACAGCTCATGGTAAAGTACATATGTTGTGTATAACCAGGACACATAAATACAAGCAAAATACAATGCAATACAAAATAAATAAGAAGAGGTTTTTATATATCGAGGCTGTCTGAGCGCTGACGTGGAGTTCAGTGTAGGCAAAGATTACACCGAGGAACATAAACCTGAATGCAGCCGTGCCGTGAGTCAGGAAGTGAAGCTGGAACAGTGTCATCCTGTGGAGCAAACACTCATTATTTTCCTTTTCGTCCAGCACAATGACCCCTTTAACTCGCAGCTGTCTGACCTGATCTGTAAGAATCATCATTTTATTGTTTTTTTGAATGACACTCAAAATACTTTTTATTAGTAAAAAATTAGCTTAAAGAGAACATTTGAAATTGCTTTCTACATTGTTTTTCAACATAAGTGTTTTCGAGGGAGGGAGCTCATTTATGGGCTAAAAGTAAAATAGCAACACTGGACAAATGTTAATATAACAAGACTGAATTCATCATCTGGCAATTTCTGGTGTGAAATTACATTACAGCACAGTGAAGAGTTTTTCTTCGCATATCCCAGCTGGGGTCAGAGCGAAGGGTCAGCCATGATACAGCGCCCCTGGAGCATAGAGGGTTAAGGGTCTTACACAAGGACCCCTGAGTGGCAGCTTGGTGATACTGGGGCTCTTTCTGATCAGTAGCCCAGCACCTTAAACCACTGAGCTACCGCCAAAAATATTAAACGCCTTTCATAGTTTTGTCCATATGTTGAGGTTGATTTCAATCAACCCTGTGAATTTGTTCTGGTATAGTTATTACCTTATTTGTTTTTTTTTGTTTTTTTTTATTAAGCAAATGAAGAGACTTTAGAGAAATACTTGGACAAGGTGCTCCAGTACAATGGAGAGAAAATTAAATCAGCCCTTCGATCTCTTCTGGAAAACACCCTTAAGGAATTCCTGAAGAGAAAAAAGGTAGACTTTATAAATCTTGAATTGTTCTCAAATATTATCCAACTATTTTGTGACTCTTCTTTATGTATATATTTTTTCTTTTTTAATGGTGTAGTCCAGTGAGACATTCCAGTCGGCCATGTCGGTGATCCTGAGCTCTGTGAACAGTATTATGATCAGCAGTAGCAATGCAGCATTTCGCTCTACTTGTCTAAATAGCATGAAGGTATTTCACGTGAACTTCTCTTTAGACTGGGCAGGGTAAGTTTCGTTATTTACACCATATTGCCAAATGTTTGCGGACACCTGATCCTAAGTATGGCATGCAAGTTTTAAGCATTGCATGCCACATTTAGGTCGAATTTGCTCTTACAATTCCCTTCACTCTTATAGGAAGGGAACGGTGGTGGTAAAATCAGTACTGATGTAGGTGAGGTGAGGAGGCCTGAGGTTCAGTCAGTGTTCATCCCAGAAAAGAGAGTTGAAATCAGAGCTCTTTAAAAAGCCACTCAAGATCCTCCTCTCCAGACCATGTAAATCATGTCCTCCTGGAGCTCGCTTTGTGTACAGTGACATTGCCATAATGGGACAAGTTTGGGTTTCCAAGTTCAAGATAACACAAAATTGTATTATACCACATCCAAAGATGTTCTACACAGTTGTTTGCCTAGAGCTAACCATTTAGTGAAGAACCACATACGGCAGGAAAGGGCAGGTGTCCCAATACTTTTGTCCATATAGTTTATGTTAGTGTTTTTATATTCATTGTAGTTAATAAATTGTTTGTAAATATTTATGTTTTAGGTTCAGAACACCCATGATTTGGCTAAATCCATGCAACAAACTCTTCAGAGAGTCATAAATTGCCGTTTTACTTCCCGTTCCACATGCACAGCTAAAAAGGTTTTGCCATTTACTGTTCGGTCTTTCTAGAAATTTCTGGAATATAATGGAATTCTAAAACATCTATTTCAGGCTTTAAAAGTCAAGGATTTTTTTAATACAAATAATCTAATATAGCAATTTTTATACAGTACTGTATTTTAATTTTTTATAGTTTTTTTATTTCATGTTTTGCCTAATGTCATGGAAATTAAGCTTTTAATTCAGTGAAAGTTTGGGAAAAATCAGGGAATTTGACATTTGTCTTAAAGTGGGAAACGTGACTATACAGTAGTATTAAGGAAATCTGGAAGGTTGGTTATACTAGTTAATAGGCTGTGCAGAGAGCAAAAGTTTCACTTGTTATTTTATTTATTTATTTATTTATTTTCAGACCAAAGAAGAAGAAGAAGTGGTGGATTCTGGAGAGAATAATGCTGAGACTTGTGAAGAGGGTGAGCTACACTGATTCTCCCTTATAAGGATCATGTACATGTACATCACTGTAAATACAACTACAACCACTATTTCTGATACTACTAGTACTATTAATACTACTGCTACTTACAATTATAATAATAATAATAATAATAGATATGATTGGGGTTTGATTCACAAAATGTGTAATGATGTACTTTGTATGACCCTATTTATTTGTATTTTAGTTACATTGGTAGTTTTTGAATGATTTGTTCAACTCAGTGGAAATCTGTTTTAATGACCTTCTCCTATTTTCTTGTATATTGATTTTCTTTCCACTGTATTGGATGTACAGGTTTTACAGATCCAGACTCAGTAAATGGTTTACATTGCTGAGTTGAATAAGTAGCCTTCTTTTATAGAAAATCTATTGCATTCATTCATTCATCTTCTACCGCTTTATCCGATCTTCCCTCGGGTCACGGGGAGCCTGTGCCTATCTCAGGCGTCTATGGACATTAAGGCAGGATACACCCTGGATGGAATGCCAACCCATCGCAGGGCACACACTCACATTCACACACACATTAATATGCTAGGGACAATTTTACAAGGTGCCAATCAACCTACCGTGCATGTTTTTGGACCTGGGAGGAAACCGGAGAACCCGGAGAAAAACCTCCTGAGGCACGGGGAGAACATGCACAAACTCCACACACACATGGTCGAGACAGGAATCGAAACCGGACCCTGGCGGTGTGAGGCGAACGTGCTAACCACTAAGCCACCGTGTCCCCCGAGAAAATCAATTTGTTGTTTATTTTAAGTATTTCACAGGAAATCTTTTGCCACTTTAATGTTTTGATAGATAATTCTGTAGTGCATTTGTTCTGATGGCATCCAGTTTTAATGGGAAAGATGTTGTTTGTGATGTTGTTTGAGTGAGCATCATGTAGTGTTTTATATTTATGTATTTTCTCTTGTGGTATGGGCAAAAAACCCTCGGAATGGCCATTACTGTGAATATTTTATGAAGAAATAATGCTTTCATGTGAAGTTTTCACTTTTATCTGTTTTTAAATGTGGCAAAACTGCAATAGTGGCAATTTTCTCATTTTGACCGTCTTACATATGTAATAAATCAAACTGAATCTCATTAGATCATCATAAAAAAAATACAAATTCTTTCAAGAATGGGGTGACTTTGGTTTATTACATTTTGCATCGCAACAGTTTATCAACTGTCCTCTTTCACCGCTGCTTATTGCTTTCATTTCAGAACTGCCTGCCAAGAGAGCTCACGGAGATAAGGAGCAGTCACCATTAATCTCGAAGAGAAATTGTCCAGACACCACTGCAGGGGATTCAGAAGCCTCTACGAGCAGAATGTGGGAGAATCTCCCGAATCCATTGACAGAGATGTTTTGTGAAGGACTTGGTGAAGAAATGTTTTTAGAGGCATCTTCATCCAGTTCTCCATGTACAATCGAAATGAAAAATAAAGAGGTAACATAGAATTAGGATTAAGGATTATGTATGGTTTATTTTATTTACATTTTTTGCTGATATTGCTGTTATTTCATACCCATTGTATAATGCATTGAAAATCTTCTGCATCGACTGATCAATCTTTTGCTTTTTGTTTAGGTTGAGAGGGAATGGCTTCAAGAGCTTGAGAATCTGACTGAGTGGAATTAAAGCAAGAAGATCAGAAGTACTACTTATTTAGACATGTTTATTGTTTTCGTTCAGAATATAGTAGAGAAAAATGGCTTGTTTAAAATCCTGTAGGTGGGATATGTATACACTACACCAGATCCCCCCTGAACCCCACCACTAAAGAAAAAGGAAAGGATGATTGAAGTTATTGAATGTAGTTTCAGTCTTTGCCACATGAAGGCGCCAACACATCAGCACTTACTCTATGTTTTGTATGGTTCTTTATATGGTTGTAACTGTTCTTACTTTTGTTGTTAATTTTTATTTCATGTTCAAAATAAATAATTATCATTAGTACGGGGAGTCTGTGCCTATCTCAGCTGTCTATGGGCATTAAGGCAGGATACACCCTGGATGGAATGCCAACCCATCGCACACTCGCACATTCGCACACTAGGGACAATTTTCCAAGGTGCCAATTGACCTACCGTGCATGTTTTTGGACCGGGAGGAAACCGGAGAACCCGGAGAAAAAAACCCTGAGGCACGGGGAGAACATGCAAACTCCACACACATATGAACCAGCCGGGAATCGAACCCGGATCCTGGAGGTGTGAGGCGAATGTGCTAACCACTAAGCCACTATATAGCCATATATTTATACCATATAGTAAAATAGATTATCGAGGATTATTTGTCAGATAAATGAGATACGAAAAGGAATATTGAAAATCATGAAGCTTGTAGTATTAGAGCCAATAAACGTTTACATATGACTGATATACGATGCTAAATTGATTTGGTGTAGTTGCTATCATTTTGGCGATTTTTTTCCCCATTCATTCATTTATTTATTTTACTTTCCTACTTTGGACATGTTGTTACGCTTTCATCAAAGCACCTGCCCAGAGGTCTATTAGCGACCTACACGTCCTCCTTGTGGCGCTCCGTGCTACACTAGGACGCATGCGCAGCTTTAACCAATTATCCTAAAGCCTCGCGAGAGAGCGCGCGGACGTGACGTGACGTGAGGTGACGTTCACCTGGACTGGGTTCATGGAGTGAGCCGGATAACAGTGAGTTCACTGTGAGGGAGATCAAGACAACCGTCAAACGGAGCATGGACTCGGTTATGTGAAGGAGCAGTCTGCTGCACAAAGGTACACAATGCGATCATGATCCTCGGGGGTGTAAATAATGAATAGCAACTCGAGTGTGTTGTGTGTTTTGTTAGCCGACTAGCTAGCTAACGTTACCGGTCAAAGTTGCTATAGTCATGGTAGTATCATCATCTCAACCGCATAGTGACTGATACACAATAAAGGTAATTATAACATTTATTTTAATTACACACGGCTTGGTTTTTAGCTCCTGTTTTAGTGTAGAAAGTTGTGCGGACATAAATGAACGTTTATTTCTTGGTCAATATGTTGTTGTTAGCCGCTAGACTGGTTTTGACCCACATACACCAGAGTCGCTTTATATATATATAGTGTTTAGTATGTATATAGTGTGGGTGTGTGTTGTGTGCGTATATATATATATATATATATATAGTGTGTGTGTGTGTGGTGTGTGTATATATATATGTGTGTATGTTATATATATATATGTGTGTGTGTGTGTGTGTGTGATATATATATATGAAATATATGATATGTATATATATATATATATATATATGTATATGTGTGTATATGTGTGTGTGTGTGTGTGTGTGTGTATGTGTGTGTGTGTAGTGTGTATATATATCTAGATATATATATATATGTATATACTATCTTATATATATATATATATATATATATATATATATATATATATATGTATAGTGTGTGTAGTATACCTGTGTATATATCATGTATAGATGTATATATATATATGTGTGGTGTGTGTGTGTGATATATATAGGTATATATATATATATATCTATATATATATATATATATATATATATATATATATATACTATTATATAGATATATAAAACTATTTAACTTGTTCATTTTGGAGGATATCTAGAAAAGCAGTACTTTTTGGACTGGCATGAATTCGTTATAATGGCTTATGGACTACAGCATGACAAGTTTTGCTTGAACAGTGCACTCTAAATAAAGGACATTAAATGTTACTCAGATGATGATGGATTCCCTTTTGACAGTTTTTTGTTTCTCAGAGCGTTTTTTTATATTTCACAGTCGACATTGTCACTCATAAGTAAGGATAAACTTATAAGAAGCAAATGTATAGGCATAAACTTATATATTCCAAATTCATAAGCTCTCTGTCTCTGTGAAAGCATAATAAAACTCAGCTGAATTATTCTGTTTTCTTTCGTCATGTTGTACATTTGTTTACTGCTGGTTAATGCTGCATCTACAAATACAGTTATTGTCTCCTCCAGAATTTTCCATTAAAGTCTAGTTTCCGCTTACACAAGATATTACTCTTATTTTAAACAGAAGTAAACTCTGCTTCTTTCTTCATAGTTGTGTTGTACATTACACAAAATCTACTGCAACATAGACAGCTTTCTAATGTTTTTTTTAATAAGAATTAGGTGCACATGTGTTTGTACATTGTTGGAGGATATAATCAATAAGAGCTTTTATAGACATGTGTTAAAAATATCTTCCTTTCCTGATTCCTGAGGGCTGACTCTTTCGTAAACGAATAAACATAAATGAATTGGCTCTGGTGACTATGTTTAAAAATTTAGAAAAGCAGAATGCTAGCTTGATGTGTAGTTTGTACAGGAATGGATACAGTTACTTTATTTAATAAGGCTGCAGTACATTACACGGATTTAACTGTTGTCAAAATGAACAGGAATACTGTACTTAAGGATCATTATAAACTTTGTTTCTTCATGCATAATTCTTTCTTGGATAACAAATCATTTTTGGATGCTTGTGATATGATATATATATATATATATATATATATATATATATATATATATATATATATATATATATATATATATATATATATATATATATATAGAATGTATATATAAAAGATGCATTATGAAGGTGTTTACAGGTGTTTACAGGTAAAGGAGTTAATCATTGCATTGTGATGTACGTTATGATTTAAGATGATATGTTATGATATATGTTTTTGCTTTTGGAGTATGTAGTCATTGCGGCATTTTGACCAGTAGATTGCAACTGCCCTATTTATTTTATTTGTGAATTTGCGACAGGTCCCAGCTGTTTTCTTCCAGACTCGCCACAGGGAGGATGTTCCCCTGCCTGGCACATCGGCCATGGCAGACTTTCTGCAGGATTTACCTGCAACAGCGAGCTCACCTGTCTCAACTTCCTCCCCGAGTATCACGGCCATGTTATGGTAAAACACTCTGATTCAGTAGCCCTCATAACTACACACAGATGACTCCAGTCATAGGGAGAATTACTGTTATTTATTTTACTGTCAACTTTATTTACAAAGAATTGCATTTGTGGGAAGTATAAAAAAATGTGGGAGCTATTTTACATGACCTTTGCTATAATCTGTTCAATAGGTATAATGACCATGTATGTTATTAAAAAAAAAATACTAATTTTGATTCTTTTGAATTTTGAATCAGTCATGTTTTAGAGGGTGTATTCAAACTCTCTCACAGTATTTATCGAATTCCCCCAATTCAGGTTTCTGCAGGACTTTTGAATGTATGACATTTAGTACTCTTTATATGCAGGCTGGCAAAGCAGATGTAAAGGCCACAGCTTGTGGTTTAGCTTTCCTGACCCTAGAGGAGTATCTATAGCCTGGGCACAGGTTCAGTACTTTTCTACTGCTGGCAGCAGTAAAGACGGAACCCCAACCAAATCAGGCCAAAATGGGGCAAAACCCACAGAAGAACTGCTCACCGCTCAGTCCTCCAAAGAGCCAGTTGGTAATTGTAATATTTCTTCATTTCTGTAATAAAGCAGCAACATTCATTATTCATACACTTATCATTTCAATTATTTATTGATTTATTTGAACATTTTTAAGGACCCAAAACTCTGAGTCTGCCGAAAGCAGAAAGCATACAAGTAAAAGGTAAAGTAGTCTTTGTGGCTCCGCAGTGATTTTTCTCTTAGTATTGTGACTTGCTACATAGCCTTCTGTTGTACCTGATATTTACAGTGCGGGCTGTCCTGAAGAAGCGGGAATATGGTACCAAATACACTCAGAACAATTTCATCACTGCTGTGAGGGCAATGAATGAGTTCTGCCTCAAACCCAGGTAAAGAAAGTAATCCTTTAGCCTTGCTATAGACATCAGAGAATGGTCTCAATTTACATTTGAAACTCATCATTCATGTCAGTTTGGTTCGATTTGTCAAAAGGCTATTAATGTACATTTTTAATTTTTTGTTTGTAAATTACTTATTTATTATTATTATTATTACACATTTTATGGTATCATGCGGGTTACCTGATGAGTGTGTGTGTGTGTATGTTTTGAATTTGTGTATTTTAGTGACCTGGAGCAACTGAGGAAGATTCGTCGGCGGAGTCCTCACGACGACACGGAGGCATTCACCGTCTTTTTACGCTCAGACGTGGAGGCCAAGTATGTACTTTTCTTTTCTCTAATCTGTTTTTTTTACATTCTGTACTGATTTTCTTCTTGGCTGTTTTGTGGGTTGTAGGGCTCTGGAAGTTTGGGGCAGTACGGAGGCCCTTGCTCGAGAGAGGAATGTCAGGAAAGAGATGGAACGACAGTTCCAAGAAAGTACGTACTGTCTACAGCTTTTAACGGCAGTGTGAACATTTTTTTATTATTATTATTGCTTTAATTATTCGGAACTATATTTGACCCCTCAATGAATTCTGTCTTTTAGGTATACTTGAAATGCAGGATGTTGTCAAAGTAAATCTAAGCTTTCAGACTGATTTATGCTTGCAATTTTGTTTTCTGTCTTATGTTTCGTCATATCCATAGATATATTCCGCAATCAGCAGTTGTTAAAAGAGTACAAGGATTTCCGTGGAAACACAAAAGTGAGTATTTGTCTTGAATGCTTGAATTTGACTCTGCTTCAGGATGCGTAATCTGCATTCAAAGAAGGAAATTGCTGCACCCATAACAAAAAAATATATCAGTAATATTATAAGAATAATCATTTGCTTTCAGCTGACTTTTCTTCTGCCTCAATCTTTTAAAGAGAAAGTGGACGTAATGTTGTCCTCTTTAAGCCTCTGAAATTTCTCACCTGATCAACATAATAGTCACGCGTGACCTGCCTAATTAAACCACATGAATAGGGACACTACTCTCACCATTATCGCATTTCTGTACCTCACTGTTTAAGTTCATTCATAATTTAATGGTTTGTTTGGTTGAAAATATAAAACCTCTTTTCACAGCCTCGGTCAGGCAAAAGAGCTACTTTCCTCCAGGGGCCAGGAAAGGTGGTGATGGTAGCGATATGCATGTAAGTTTCCGAATATACTCAAGTTATTTAATAACGCTCCAGGAAACTTATCATGTGCATTTAATACTGAAAATTCAGTAGTGTTCTGTAAAGGTCACTTGAGCTCCTTAATTAGGGTAATTTGACTGTAGATTTAAACTATATTAGATTAAAGAGATTGAGTCCAAACCATGTGCACATTAGGGATTTGCGTGAAATTTCCCAAGCTTGTATGAAGTGGATCGGTTTAGTTGCTCCAAACAGACTGCATTTCGTCATTAATGGTATTTGTGTGTAATAAGTCAGTAAATCATCTCTGTGTTTACTTTATATGCGACAAAAATGAAATATTTGCATTATTTTTTTGTTGTCACTCTGTAGAAACGGACTGAATTTCTTTTTCAAATTTCTGGCGTGGATTTATACTGGATCATCCAGCATGTTCTCAGAGGCCATCCATTCCCTGGCTGATACCTGTAACCAGGTTATACCTTCTTTTTGTTCTTCATTCAGTGTGCTAGTTAAAGTGATATGGGTTATAATATACAAGTGTGCCAGCAGCTATAGTTTATGTCAGGGATATGTATGATAAATCAGACCAAAAAAACAATGCAATTTGCTATTTTTTGACACTGAAAGCACAGCCATATATTGTGATATTTCTTATTTTGGGAATATAATATAACGTTACGAAAGCCACGACACCATATGCAAAACGTGGAGTAAATCATTATTTAACCGAAACACAGTGGGATCTGCTTTTACATTAAAACAATTGGATAAACAAAACGTCGGCACAAGTCAGTTAACGCTTCTATTAAGTTCTAAAAGTTCTTGGAGCAACGAAAACAGGAAACCGGTGGATATGAATGCTAACATTAGTGACGTGCCATTATTCTAGTACTTTGTGTCACGGTTTAAGTTCAGAGATAAGACAACTGAGTCTGTAATCTGTATAGCGGTTGTGATATAAGAGTGAAACAACTCTCCTGAACCCTCCTGTACTAAAATGTGAGTGATTAGGGGGTTCACTGAAAGCTTTCTTTAGGATGATGTTTCCTGTCTCTTTCTGCCTTGGTCTTGTGAGACAAAATAATAGGTATGGCGGTATCCGAGAGATATTAATTTAGCTATAATTGCTATAACTAAATGATGATGTCATATGCCTAAGATTCTGTGATCATTTTTACATTTTATATACATTTTTATATTTTAATTTTTTTTTTTCTTATTTTTAATTTGTAGGCTCTTCTAGCACTGGGAATCAGTCAGTCTGTGCGTAACCCTGACCCTGGCCATCCGTGAGTATAAGAACAGTGTTTCAGTCGTATGAACCTACAGCGGATGTGTAACCAGTCGTGTATGAGACGGGTGTTTCCTTAATTCCTCTTGTTTTAAAGGTATGGCTTTTCCAACATGCGATACATCGCATCCCTCATCAGCGGTGTAGGCATTTTCATGATGGGCGCCGGCCTGTCTTGGTACCACGGTATTATTGGGCTAATGCACCCTCACCCAATAGAATCACTGCTCTGGGTTAGTGTTCATTCAGTTTTTATACAAGTGACAATTATGTTGTTATCTTGATTAATATTCATATAAATGTTGCATGTTTGTTTTGCAGGCATACTGTATTTTAGCTGGATCTTTAGTTTCAGAAGGAGGTAATAGTTCATAGAAAAAAATCTCATTAAATTTGAACAATAAACATAAATATTTATAAGCATAGCTTTATTTATTTATTAATTTATTTTTAAACAGCAACACTCCTGGTGGCAATTAATGAAATCAAGAAGAGCGCCCATAAGCAAGGAGTCTCGTTCTATGAATATGGTATGATAAACATTTATATCATTCAATTATTGGTTTTCAAACTTCTTTTAGATTATTATTTGTATTTGTTAGCATTTTTCAGCCAAAGCCGTTTCCTGTTAAAGGCTTTTTGTCTTTAAACTATAAGTTATGCCGTCGTTGCTTGTGCGTTTCAGTAATGCAGAGTCGAGATCCCAGTACCAACGTGGTCTTGCTGGAGGATGCTGCAGCCGTTCTGGGTGTAGTGATGGCTGCAGGCTGTATGGGACTTACCTCACTTACAGGTAAATCCACACATAATGGATCAATTGCGGTGCACCTTTTCCTCCGAATATTCCTTGACAATATTTGCTCATTTCCATTTGTTAAGCAATACAATTTTTCTCTCATGTACTGGAATGCTGGTTCATAACAGGGATGTACTTAATTAGCTCATTGTTTGCAGTGTAGATGTTTTTGAATGCGATAATGTTCAGTGATGATGGGTATGGAACATTTGTATAGTGGTGAGACTATAGTGATGTTTATCAGAAACAATGTCACATAAATTATTAAAATTAATTCCTTTTCCTTTTTCCACAACATCACACGTGTGTGTGTGTGTGTGTGTGTGTGTGTGTGTGTGTGATATATAATCATTGGCAATACATGTATTAAACCGGACAACATATTGTTAATAACATTATTAATCTAATAATCTTATTAATCCACATCACAACACCTGGAATTTGATTATACTTCATCAGAAACTTCATTTGTTTTATGTTTGTTATTTAATGTCGTGGAATGCGTCCAAGCAAGTTAGATGCTGTTAACACTTACGTTATAGCAGCCACAAACCACTGTGTCCTCACCAGCCTTTTTATTCTCTTTTAAGTCAAGACAATAGAAGACAACAGTGAGACAATAAAATGCAGCTTATTATGGTGCTGAAATGTAAAATCCCCAGAAGAAGCCTTACTGGTGACTCTGACAGTTATAAAGTGGTTATAAATCTCTACTCTACACCTTAACCATATCAACCATTGCACACATTTTTCAACATAGAATTCATTGTGTTATTATGGAAGCTATAACATAGTAGAATGGGTGCATTTATTTATATCTATAAGTAGAGCAACACTACTGTCATGGTTTCTGGTGTAGAAAATTAATCACAATTTTTAAACCAGTTGAACTAGGATAATTCAACCTCAAATATCTGTTAGTAAATGGGGTTAGTGCTGCTGCTATTTCTGCGAGTGCTGCGATGACCAAGCATAGGCCTAGTATTGCTGCATGTTGCAATTTTCCAGTTGTTTTTTTTTTTTTCTTTTTTTTTTTTAAGGTAACCCTTATTATGACAGTCTTGGTTCCCTTGGCGTGGGCACTTTGCTGGGCACCGTCTCAGCCTTCCTTATATACACCAATACAGAAGCTCTGTTGGGTCGATCCATCCAGGCTGAGCATGTTCAGAAGCTCACAGAATTCCTGGAGAATGACCCTGCTGTCAGGTAATTTTTTTTTCCCTCCAAGGTCTATGTATGGAGGTAAGAACTCAGTGTTTAAAGCATAGGACTCTGGACCGGAATATCATAGATATGGGCCCTTGAGCAAGGCCCTTAACTCTTAATTGCTCAGTTGTATGGTTAAGGGTGTCTGCCAAAAGGTGTAAATGTAATGTGAATGTTTAAAAGTGTGTCTCTGCATAACGAATGCGTAAAATTCTGTTCTTTTGTGTCCTCAGAGCGATTCATGATGTGAAGGCCACCGATATGGGACTGAGTAAAGTGCGGTTCAAGGCTGAGGTGGACTTTGATGGACGGGTAGTTACACGGTCCTATTTGGAAAAGCAGGACATCGATCAGATCCTTAATGTACGTACAGAACAATCCCACTGTGGATTTGTGCAGTGATGCGTTTCTTTGTGAAACAAACACACCCCTGAATTGTGTTTTCCGGTTGTAGGACATTCAGCAAGTGAAGACTCCTGAAGAGTTGGAGGCGTTTATGCTGAAACATGGGGAGAACATCATCGACACCCTGGGAGCAGAGGTGGACCGTTTGGAGAAGGAGCTGAAGGTGCATTAGTCTTATTGAAAACGCAGTTTTCAATATAAGTTTTTTTCAATATGGATTTCTGGTTTTATTTCTACATTTGCAAATGATTTTCCCCATCACTCACGGCCTGCCATGAGAATGGTATGTTTGGGACCACCGTATCGCTCTGTTTACTTACAATGTTTTACAGACAATGGTATCTGACCCTGTACTGTCAGTGTAATTTATTGCACACACTACACGCATAGCCTCTTCATATAAACCAGGAAATTCCCCTTTTTCATATCATCAGGTAAATCTGGTAGAATTTTACCTAGTGTTTGTCAGACTGGAAATAATCCTTGTCTGTGAATATAGATGTAGTTATATCTTATGAGAAATGTACTTTATCTTTTCCGGTTACAGAACACAGGCAGGTTTACAGTGTCATTTTTGCCGATAACCGGTATATACTGGTTTATATATATTTCTGCAGCATGCTTGTATATAAATCCAATAAGCAGGGTGGCTGTAGAGGAGCAAATCCTGCAATGCCTGGACTCTAGAGTGTTTTCCTCATCCAGGACATATTTCACACTTAAGTTCAAGGCAATCTCTTTTTCTCTTTCTTTTCTTTTCTTTAAAAAAAATAACAACCAGCAACGCAATCCAGAAGTGCGGCACGTCGATCTGGAGATCCTGTAACGCTGCGAGGTCGGAGAGAAGTGCGGTATCCGTGTGGCAGAGAAGAAGCCGGCCAAGTTGGAGAAGGTTTAGGTGGCGCTGCATGTCTATTGGACCAGCTCTGAACTACCTTCCAGACAAAGTCTTACTTTTCATCAGTACCACATCATTGTAGCGCTTCCTCGATCCACACGTGCGATACTCCTGTCAAATGTGCAGAAGGTGTTCCGTTAGGGCCGAAAGAGTCCATAGACTTAGTAAGCTTACATTTATGAAGTCAGCTCGTGTTTTAATGTCATAATGCTGATGTAGGAACTTATTTATTTCAGTTGAATTGTGTTCAGTTGGAAATCAAAGCTATGAGCTGCTTCTTCAACAGCACTCTGAGATGAACGAGTATCCAGCACAGGACGCAAGTTTTTTTTTTTTTTTTTTTTTTTTTTTTTTTTTTTTTTTTTTTATTTTAGATGTCTAATGAATCTGCTTTGTAAACGAACTTCTTTCAACAGGCCAGGTCAACAGGACTTTCTCTTATTCCACGTGTGTTTTTAATCCCCGTTCAAGAAGGCAGGGATGAGTAGATAGTTGGAAAACTCTAAAAAGAGTTTTTGCGAAAGCCTTCAGGCTTTTTTGGAAGATTATAATATAGATTATATGGTAAGAAATGGAATATATATTTTCCCCTTAAGATATGAGTCATTGGAGGTAGTTAATTGTATATCATCCTCCGAATAAATCATGTAGATTCGTTCTAATTGGATGCTATATTAAGTCACATATTGTGACAGTTTATTGAGATGTTCTGTTTGATTCTAAAAGAGTTCCTGTCGCGCTTTAGAAATAACAGTACATCAACAGCGACAGTACGAGACCTAATAAAAGTTGAAATACTTCCTGATATGTTTCCCCATTCATCACAAAGTGGACAGTTAACTCTGTAACACGTGACCTTTTCATTCAGGCTACTTTATAATACAAACAACCTCATAACAAAAGTTCATAAGTGAAATAGCAGCACAGGAATTCTTTAAGAATTCACAAGTATATTTTTTATTTCACCTTTAAAAAAAAAAAAACACTGATAGGAAAATATGTGTAGTGTTTACTTTTAGTATTTTCTTTATTATACAGCATACATTTGGCTCTCCAACTGCATTATCATCCTTTGCTTACAACACTAACATTTAGTATTGGTTTGTTTAGCCCAACAGATTGGCGAGAGAAGTGATGATAGTTGAGGTTCTGAGATAATGGAAAAACAAAAAAAGGTTGTGGGTTTAAATCCCACAAGTGTAACAGCCGAGTGACTGGATAATATTTTGCATCTGCAAAAGTAACATGTTAGTGCACAAATGAACCAGCAATCATTAACTACTAATACAGAGATTTTCAATTCCCAATGTCTTTAGTGTACATGTGATTACAACAGGCTACACATTGCAATGCTGTGAGAAATGAACAGAAAACCATTTACGTGGAAGTGACAATGGAAGCCTAACAGCGTTTTGTTTTTTTTCCTACCAAAAAAAAAAAAGCACCATTACACTTTAAATGGATTGTATATAGAAAGCAAATACAAGTCTTTTGGTTAACAGACATCTTAAAGTCTAGCATCTAGAAAAGGACTACGGGTTGCTACTGATTCGTTTGAATCGTTTGGCAGAAGAACCACTTTATAGGGGAATGGAAAGTTTATTTTCTGTTCATTTTTTCAGCACAAAGAAATGTAGACCTAATTGTCGTAATCACAGATGGGCTGTTCCCAAGAATTAAAGGCCATTCATATTCTTTTTAAGTATGTGTATCATTTAGTTGGGAATGTTCACGTATTGGATAAACATTTTTTCGACACCAGACCATACGATTCATGTGCACCTCGTGTTTTTTTCCGCTAGATCTTGCAGTGTGTTTGTGTAGATTTGTAATTTTCATTTGCCCCCGAGAAGGTTAATAAAGTCAGGTTGTGATGTAGATTAGGTGAGGGGTTCAATCCACAATCCAAAGGAGTTCATTCAATCAGTAGCAGGCCAATCAAGATGTTCCACTAGAAGCCATGTAAACCATATCTTCATGGGGGCATTTGTTATGCTGGAACATGTTTGGGTTTCTTAATTGAAGTGAAGGGAAAATTTAACGCCACCACATCCAGAGTCATCTTATACAATTGCGTGCCTCCAACTTTGTGGTAACGGTTTGTATAAGAATATAAGGTTGGAAAACTCAGGCTTCCTGACAATATTGTGCATATGGTGTCATTTTGATTCATTCGAGAGTAAAGCTTGAAATGTACACCAGTACTCTTCAAAGTCCAAGCAAGTAATTTCTTATTAAAGTTACACTATCATTGCTTTGCACCAAGTAAAATACATTCTAAACATGTGAGTTGTGTACAATTTTTAATCCAGAATGGGCGTGGTCTAAAACAGAAGACTTTGGCAGTTCCTCAACCTCAGCTACATCTCTTGGTTTTATAATCCTGATTTTGTGTAATTGTTCTGTATTTCGTACTTTTGATTAGAACATGTACACAAAGTCAATGGTGAGACTGTGTCCAGGCAGGTACTAAGGATGCCGTGAATACCGTAAATGCATTGTGTGACTTTACTTCTTGGTATAAATAAACGCGGTCTTTCTTTGTCCTGCGCGCTTCATATCTCACCGTGTCCTGATCATTTTCCTCAGGAAAACACAACCTTAACCACAACCTCGAGTATCAGCCATAAATCCTTAACGAACTATTTGTATTCTCTTCCATCTGTACTATCCAATATACAAACCATCAACAAAAAAAAGAATTGTTTGAATAAACAAGTTAATTTATTAAAGAAAATCTGTGTGTGTGTTGATTTCAGCTGCTCTTCGTGTTGTTTTTTTGTGGGAATTATTTATTGACTACATACATTTTTTTTAAATAAATAAATTCATAAATGAGTGAATAAAATAGCCGAGCTCGAATGCTCTAATGCCATTGGTCGGCCCGGTGAGCGCCTCAAAACTCTCCTCGCGTTGCGATTGGCTGAGCTCGCTTTCCATTCGAGAAGCCCACGGGAACTCCAGCCGTCCATCAAAGCGCTTCACTAGCTCTTCACACGCTGTGACGGATTTCACCAGCCGACACGGACCGAGCGCACATTCCCGGAAAAAAGGATTTAAAGCGTTAGATGTTCTTTTTTTTTTATTTGTGTATTATGTAAATATTGCTTTCCTGCAGCGTGCATTCAATTACGTCTGATTTGATCAGAGCGTATTGAAGAATATCGTCATTATATATAAAGAAGAAGAAGAGCGGAATCTATCCCCCAAAAAAAGAAAGAAAGAAAGAAAAGATGTGGTGCTCGGGGTGAAGAAAAAAAAAGGTAGATGCACATAGAACTGCCTCTACTGCATGTCCTTCCTCCATCACCGACTGAAAAAATAATAATAATCAAACATTGATCTTCTTTTATTGTCATTTAATTGTAATCATTTATTGCGCACAATGTTTTCATCTTCATAAAAAAATAACCATAAAGCTGATCGATTCGATCTAAATGTCGATTCATTTTGCACAGACAGGTACATTACATGGTGTACATTGTGTGTGTGTGTGTGTGTGTGTGTGTGTGTGTGTGTGTGTGTGTGTGTGTGTGTGTGTTTTTAAGCAATAATCTATGGCACTTTTTTTTAGCTCTTCATTTGATTTTTTTCTATATCTATGTATATTACAAGCATACATGTTTAAGTTCCTTGCTGTGTGGACACCTGAAATCCGTGTGAATATTTCTCACCATGTTCGCTTTTTTTGTGTGTGCATTTGCTCCGTAGGCGCACCAGTGGGGGCGCAACTGACCATGACTTCATTTCTGTTATTCATGGCTGTATGTTTGAGGGAGAAAATACATAAATAAATAAATATATATACAGAATAACTACATTATCTACATGATTCCCTCCTCCTCCTCCTCCTACTCCTTTTGTGGCATGTGGATAAATGGTGCTGTCCTGCTCTACGCTTTTAGCCTCTTTACAATGCTGCCTTGTGGCATCGGAAATCAAGCAGCATTGTACAGGGCTATGAGAGCACAGAGTCCAAATACACCACCATCCTTCATCCTTCATCCTCTCCGTGTCAGTGTGACACAGGGGATACACAAGCAGGGAGACGGAAACCTTCCAGGAATTCGGTGGCTTTGAGGCGTTGTTTTGCAATGTAGAATATATTTAATGCCAGGCGTCTACAGTGGATTCAGGGTCTCTCAGCTCCATCTTGTTGGATTTCGGCTTGTTGTATAGAACAATTAAAGATTGTATTTACATTTTGTTTTTTTTTATGTATAAACCGCAACCTTGGATTTTTTTTAACCCACCCCTGATTAAAACGACTGATTTACCTGATGTTCGATTATAGAAATGTCATAATTGATCGGCAATGACAATCAGTCATTGCCGTGACTATAAACCCTGTGGTGTTAGCTCATAAAGCAGCCATTTTACTTTTCTTTTTTTGTTTTGCTTTCGTTCTCATTATCCTGAAAATCCTTTTTGCTGCTTCCATTAAAATAACTGTTCTTTTCTCGACTCCAAACTCATTTGGTGTTTGCGTTTTTAATTGAACTTCCTACCTCATACGTTACTTAAAAAAGCTGACACGCCCAGGATTTGCTTGTGATATCTTTTGATATAATAATAAAGATAATGAATAATAATTATTATATAATAATAATAATACGGATATAATAATAATTACATGGTCGGTGTACTGTACAAATACCCTTTTATTCCCCAAGGAACAAATAGTAATTATTTATATGCCCTCCAATAATATGTGGGAAAATGGGAAAGATAATCGGGTAGAAATGTTCAGTTGTTTGTTCCTGGATATATTGTGTACTGGAAAATGTATTCAAATGTTTTTAATCACATGTAGTATAGTGATTTCAAAAAATCAGATTATACAATGTCACAAGCATGAAATGTACAGATCTTTGCATAATTGAGATCGATGCTGCGTGCGTTCATGTTCATGGTGATTGTATAGGCTTTGGAATTTCGTGCTTATAATGTGGAGTCATGAATCCTGCTTTAAATAAGAACCTACTAATGATTAGGACTTTTTAAGTCTCTTTTGAGCAAAAGTTCACTTAAAGTACTGGGATGCCTGACTTTTACAGCCCTTTGTGGTCCAAAGGATGTCTTTGGATTGTTTTAACAATATAGTTTCCATTTACACAAACGAAAAGACCCGATCGTGTTCCAGCCTTACATTGCCCCTGTGCACCAAGCCAACTCTATGAAGATGATGCTTTACACAGGATGGAGTGGAAGCTCTTGATTGGCCTGCTATAGACTTGATTGCACGCCAAACCTCCTAATATCATCTGCATCAGTACTTGTGGCAGAATGAGCACAAATCTCAATTGCAATCTAGTGAAACATCTGCCCAAAAGAGGAACTAAATGCGTTATGACATGCTTAGGAAGCACATACCAATCTTATGACCAGGTGTCTACAAAAATCTGTATATAGAGTGTAAAACACACAATTTACTATCCAAATATTAATATATGCATGTATGGAATATATATATATATATATATATATATATATATATGTATATATATATATATATATATATATATATACCCGGAATATCATTGCAATTTTTTTGAATTGTCGGAGGATAATAAGATGTTATTGGTTTTATCGTTAGAGCGCACTGACTGCTAAAAAAGAACCCGAGGAGCTCTGAGAAGCTTATTCAAATCATCTTTCCGCGTTCCCTCGGTCATATCTCATGCCCCGTAATGTTCCGGGGTTGCGGAAAGCGCCAGCCGTATCCCTGATTTCCTGGCAACGTTTTTTGTTACTGGATTACAGCATTATAGTGTAATAGGACACATGCAATCTGACTACAGACTGGAAATGACTGTTGCTGTGGAGTATTAAATGGCCTGATTAGCCAATCCCAAACACTCGGAACATCAAATCAAAAGTAAATATCAAATATTCACAGGCTTTCTTAAAAAGAAAGATTTATTAAGAATCCCACCAAAAAAAAACAAAAAAAACAATATAAACAGTTCAATCTTTGTTTTCCGGTACAGTCCTTTACATGGCGAATGGTGGACGAGAAGAAGGAAGGTGGATACGCAGGAAGGTGTGCAGGCACTTAGTGGGAGCAGCTGGGACACGGTTGAAGGCCGTTCTCGTTGCATGCAGTGCACTTGAGGGCTTTGAACGAGTCCGTGAAGCAGTTCCTGAACACTGACATCTTGCTGCCATGGCACATAGAGCAGGGCATAAAGGCAAAGCCACCACACGTCTGGCATGTGTGGGGGTGCTGTACCCTCTGTAGAGAAAAATACATACACACACACACACACACACAGTCACACACAAATACTCACACATGACTGAGTACAAGGCAAATGTGGGACTGTGTGATCCTTATATAGTGCAGGTTTTTCTATGAGAGACTGAGTCACACCAGTGCAGCACATGATTCATGAATGATGAATGATTGTGTGTGTGTGTGTGTGTGTGTGTGTGTGTGTGTGTGTGTGTGTGTGTGTGTGTGTGTGTGTGTGTTTCATTTGCTGAAGTAATATTGACATCCATTATTCACCTGACATTTACTGATGCCAATCAATAATTTATGACAGTTTACTGATGTATCGGTAATTAATCATCTCATAATTCACTGCTCGGGGCTCTTTAATATTTGTCTCACATCCTGACTTAATTTCACTTTTGCAAACGATCACTGTCAACTCTGATAAGAGCTCAGTCCCTGCACTGGATTCCTGTTATTCCTCCGGGGTAACCATGACTAACAAGCTAATGAATTCATTAATAGACAACAATATTTAATAAAAAAAGAAAAGGAAAGGATTCATTGAGGACTCTTTGGATGTTCTTCGCTTCTACTTGAAAGCCTGTAACCACCTTTGTAATGATCTAAATATAAACACATCAAGGCTTATTATGAGATTCCTCAAGCTAATTAGGGCTTAGCATTTCTTTTGTTTATTCGTCAGTCGTTGCTTGTCAAGGCCGTGATCCCTCCGGAGTCCAGAAACACTCGAAGGGAATCCTTTATCTCAAATTACACATTTACACAACGTTTCCCACCAGGATCCATTTTAGATA
>JACRUU010000025.1:7519150-7531650 GCA_030449085.1 Kryptopterus vitreolus | reverse complement strand
GTGGTTAGCACGTTCGCCTCACTCCGATTCGATTCCCGTCTCGACCATGTGTGTGTGGAGTTTGCATGTTCTACTCGTGCCTCAGGGGTTTTCTCTCTGGGTTCTCCGGTTTTCCTCCCCAGGTCGTCAAAAAAAAACATGCACAGTAGGTTGATTGGCACCTTGGAAAATTGTCCCTAGTGTGTGAATGTGTGTGTGTGTGCTGTGTGTGTGTGTGTGTGTGTGCCCTGCGATGGGTTGGCATTCCATCCAGGGTGTATCCTGCCTTAATGCCCATAAATGCCCGCGATATGCACAGGCCGTAACCCGAGGGAAGATCGGATATCGCGGAAGAAGATGAATGAATGATGATGAATGAATATATATATATATATATATATATATAAAATGTTACATAAGTGGCACCCATCTTAAAGCATTTTTAAATGAAAAGTGGATAGAAAGTCTATCACTGGAACACTAAGTGTGAAACAGGAATGAGAATGTGCAATCACACACCCATTTACACCTTAAGCATGCTGTGTGAGAGGAATGCAGAGGACTTAAATGAAACTTGCAGGAGCATTTGCAAGTACAGAAATTCCTTACAGGCAGCAAACCCAAGTTCAGGATCAAGCTGCAGCCCTTTGTACTGTAAGAGGACAATTCTATCTACAGCTCCAACCTGCTACACGACAAAACCTTGGAGTTATGTTGATGTGTATGTTTGAATATGATTAACTGTATTGCACCAACACGGCCCTGATGGTGCAAACTCGTGCCCATAACAGAAAGGCCAGCTAGGTAGAGTTGTATTTGCTAAACAAATGAAAATGAATTCATCTTCAGGGGATGACTAGAGGAGTTTCATCACTAAAGAGTGCAGAACGCTCTGGTTAATCACATCACAAGTACAGTGTGATCGCTGTGACTGATACAATGCTGCGCTTGGACACCAGGGAGTTTCTCACCAGTATCTCTACTGAAACATTGGTGGAAGAGAGATTTGTTTTATCTTCAAGTTGATTACATCACTTGTAAAGGGTGCTGTGCATTTAGTCCGGAATTTTATTTTCCTTTGAAGGAGATTTGGTAGCACTGCGTGTAGAGTTGCTACCTGACAACTCCACAACCCCCCCGATACCCCCCTCTCCCGCCCCGGCTGGATCTGGAGCTCAGGTTTCTGTTGAATGGCAAAGTTTTCTTTTCCTCGTGTCTGTCCAAGATTTCCACCAAATCTTTCCGTTTCCTCGGACGTCCCAAACTCTTCTACATTTGAACAAGTCTATTATATACCATTATAAGGAAAATGTTCAGATACACAGCAATCATGAGTGAAATTGATACTCTTTAGTGGACTATGATTCAATAGTCTGCATTAACAATGTATATATATATATATATATATATATATATATATATATATACACATACATTAATTCATTCATTCATCTTCTACCGCTATATCCGATCTTCCCTCGGGTCACGGGGAGCCTGTGCCTATCTCAGGCGTCTATGGGCATTAAGGCAGGATACACCCTGGATGGAATGCCAAGCCATCACAGGGCACACACACACACACACAATCACACAATTTTCCAAGGTGTCAATCAACCTACCGTGCATGTTTTTGGATGGGGAAGAAACTGGAGAACCCAGAGAAAACTCCCTGAGGCACGGGGAGAACATGCAAACTCCACACACACACATGGCCGAGACACACACACACACACACACACACATATATATATATATATAAAATTTAATTTAATTAATTTATTTATTTTTTGACATGTGCATTTTCCCCAATTCCACTAGCAGAGATGTTGTGGAGAAATGTAATCAGTACTTGCTTCATGGAGAAGTTTGGGCCACACAGTTGATGAAAATCCAAATTTAATGTGATATGTTTTGAACATTATTGGTTACATAAAATGCAAAACGCCAAATATACCAATAAAACCTTTTACTGCCAACAAATTCAACTGCACAAAGCGAACAAGTGCACTGACCTCGATATCACACAAAAGCCACTGAGAGGAAGCAGAAAGTGGAAGTAGGGGAAATTCATTAAGCTGATTAACTAGCTGAAACACTTAAAGAAATCCCTCATGCATCTTTCATTATACAGTGACCTTGTCCTCTACGACAGCTCGGTTGTCCAGACAGTGCATAAGCGAGTTAAAGAGGAAGAGTAACCAATCACTGATCAGGAAGGACACTCTGAGGACACCTGGGGATAGATGATTCTTTAATAATATGCTCCATTGGATCGGACGAAAGTTTTTTTTCCTTTCTAGACTTTATATATAACTCAAACGCTGTGCATGTCGGGATGAAAAAGAGGAAGAGTTTGTGAAAGGAAAACAGGTGGTGGTGTTTGGTGAAATGAGTTACCTCCGTGACTTTGGCCAGATTATCAAATACTATTTGACCAGCGCTGACTTTGTGCTTGACTCCCCGCACTGTCCCGTTCTTGCTCAGGATGTTGACCCGTTTGGTATTGAACAATCTGCTCTTGTCCTTGGCTCCGGCGCACAAGAGCAAATCATCCGGTTCACTCTCGCTGTCATCTAATTCCGAGCCCAAGTACACCGAGATGTGACCGTTCGGCTCTCCGCTGGTGGACGGAGTGCTGGCCCGCTCCACTTCCGAACTACTGGTGCAGTCCGAGTCCAAAGAATCTGATGGCCCGTCATCTTTGAAAATCTCTTTCAGAACCCGGCCGCTGCTCCCCGAAGCCACCCGGAACCTCACCCGCTTCTGGGGCTTTTCGCCCTCCACTGTTAACAAACTCCCCTCCATTTGGTCTCCGAAACAGCTTACATCTTCCCAGGAATGTTGCTCTTTTCCCACCGGTTTCTTGAGCAGGTATACACGACGATCCCTTTATTTCTCCATATATTCCCGCCAGGATTTAGTGGTGCAAAATCGGTTGGGAAAAGCCCGAGCTCTGGTGCAGACTAGCGCAGCCTCATTGCCAGTGTTACTGAGAAGGTTAATAATGCATGCACGTGTGCCATGGTGACCGAGAAAGCAAGCCATGACGAAACCGATCGTGCTCTTTAAATTTTGATCACTTTGCGTTTTTTTTTTGTCTTCTTCTCAGTATTGTTGAGATAATGACCGTATGGCCGGATTGAAAGCAATTAAAAAAATCTTTTTTTTCTTAAAAAAAACCGCCAAAATTCAGAAGGGGTTTTTGTTGAAAAAAAATGAATGAACCAAAAAAAAGGACACTTTATTTATCATTTATTCAGGTTACACTATATGTATCCATGTTTTGAGGAATGCATTGATTTGTATTTTATAAATGTATTTTTTTTGAGAAGGTTATGTGATCCATAAATATATGGATAAATATCCATAAATATATGGCATAAATATAAAGAAGGAAAGGTTTCATACTTTAATGCGTTTTATATCAGCAGCATCAGAGTCTTTTATGTACATGTAGCACTTACTGAAATTAAACGTGCTCTACAGCTGCACACCTGTTGCACATCGACAAACAAGGAACAAGGGCCATGCGAAGAAACCGAGCTGGGGGCCTTATTGACCGCACTTGACCTTCATGAGACTCCTTGTGCAACTGCTGGCTGACGAACTCCACACAGCAGATCCCTAGCAGGCCACTTAATACTAACACCTGGGCTGGATCACAGGTGGTGATATGGCAGTCCGGACATGTGATACACCTCATGTGATGCAAGTGTAAATGAAACAAAGTCGTTTAAATGGAGCATGTCATTCCAGGGGTTTCCACAGAAGCATCGGGCCTTGAGTGAAGATCATTAGAAGTCCTGGGAACAGATCATGTGATCAGCCAAGCCGACACCCAAGCAGTCTTGGTTTTCATGTTCTCTGTCGATTATATATTATATGTAATATTCTTACATTGCTGCATTCCATTTCCCTGAATGGTGGCTACACAGAACTATCAAGCCATAAACCTGGGGGGGGGAAAAAACGATGTTTTTCTATAGTTAGCAAGAATCCAGCCTGCTAACAATGCCGAGTGATGCCGATTCTTCTCAATTCAGTCGACTGTGTCGTTTGCTGAAGTCATTATAGGTTTAACAAGGTGATATATCTGTATATTCACCCAAGACATGACTATTTAAAGGTAAGTCATGCTACTTTGTTTGCATTTAACGCTATAAGCAGCCATCTTTATGTGATGTCACCTACTAGTCAGTCTGCATGTTGTGTTTTGGATGTATGTTTGGATGTGCATTCTGAAGAGAGACATCGTATTTGTATACATTTTCACACATTCATTCATAAGTGGAAACACAAAAAAAAAACATCATATAGGACCAATCGCATGGCATCTCCCACACACATTTATATGCCCCTATACTGCCTGGGGAACTTGAATCCACTTGAAGGCATGTTTTATGAGGTAGAAGGAAATTGGAGAACTAGAGAAAATCCACACAGTCATGGGAGAATGTGCAAAACCCTGCACAGGCAGCAACCTGAGCTCAGGACTGTACAGGCGCTGTGAGGCAGAAATGCTCCCATTTGCATCACCGTGCTTTCATATCTTCGAGTTTGTATGAATAAGAATAGCTTTAGCTAATTTTAACCCGTTTTTTATCCTGTTGCATCAGCCTCAGGCAAAGCAAGGGGGCTTAACGGAGTACAATAGCAGATACACTCTATCCAGTCTCTGTGCCCCATTTAAAGAAAGACTGTATAAAACCCCTATAAAACATTTTCAGAAAGGACACGAGCTAACTATCATTAAAACAGATTCTTTCCTGAGCTGCAATGACCCTTCCAACTGTCCCTTCTAATGATAATCACGTACCTGAATCTTTCATTTATACTGCTCTCCTGTCTCTGTTACAGGATGCACGGCTCTGGTTTCTGTTGCTTCCCTTTATTGTCAGGGGCCCTTCGGCCCGGCTACGGAGGCTTATGGGATTTTTGTGCTCTAAGAAACATTTAGACAGTGATGAATGATGATGTCCGTTAGCGAGGCATCAGTAAGTGATGCCATGGCCATTGTCCCACACTGAGGATGAATGAAATGACAGAAACCCCACACGAAAAAAGGGCCATGACATAGACGCTGAATCAGTTACAGCTAAAAACAAAGTCTGACTTGAACACATTGGCTATGAAAGGACAAGATTTTCAAGAATGTGGCAAATAATAACATTCTCGAGAAAGTCTCATAGGTCACTTAATTTCTCCCATAAAACCTCAATGTTTTTAGCAACCCTACTCATTGTTTAAGAGCAATGCAGTGAGTAAATGTGTGGAAAACGTGACCTCTCAGACCTGCCAATGACATCGGAATGAATGTTTTGACAACAGCCATTAGCTTATTAGCTACGCATTATTTCACCTCCTGGGGCTTCAGAAACACTGTGCTTCCATAACCGCTGCAGGGCTTTGTTCAAATCCACACCTACAATAATACCCACTTTTATATTTATAGAGTTCGGCAGACGCCTTTATCCGGTGCAACTTACAACCGAGGAGTTAAGGGCCTTCTTCAGGGGCCAAGTAGACAGGTAGATTCATTTTGCACATTCCTTAAGTGAAAGATTTTCTCATTCCGGTGCAAATGCTACTGTTATTCCCTGGATTATTATACTATTTTTGCTTACTATTTGTGATATTTGCGGTATTTGTGATATTTGTGGTACCAGTGATATGTTTGCTGGACATATATTTACCCCAGGGTGTTTTGTTACCCTGTGTGTTTTAGTGTATTCTTAAAGCATAGTTCTGTGAGTGCTCACTTCATTTATCCATGTTCCCTGCCTTTATCATGTTTCACTGCTGATACTATACTGTTATATATAAAATGAGGCCACCTAGTGGTTCGGGGTCTATTAGCACATGTTCAAACAGCCAGAATATAGAAGCGCTCTTGGTATAAGAGTTTCCATTTATATATATATATATATATATATATATATATATATATATATATATATATATATATATATATATATAGATATATATATATATATATATATATATATATATATATACACAAGCAACTAGCAGAGGAATTGTCAAACAAATATAATTTAATACATGCATTTCAGTCTAATTAAAAAGTCTAATTAAAAGCATTTCGAATATTTTATTTACTTTAAATCCTGCAAAGCTAAACGATTATTGCTATTGAAATGTAATTTATGGTCCTCTAATAAAATAAGCTCTATGTAATGTAATAATCCGTGCATTATATCTATAGCCTGAAATAATTTTATGTGAATAAGTATAGATAATCCTCAGACTGTGTTTATGTCATGAATGTTAATGTCATGCCACACATGAACAAATAAATGAATACGAGACGAACGTTAAGTGAGTGGTGAAGAGGGCTGTTCTAGGACAGCACCAGCAGGGGGCAGGACAGCACCAGCAGGGGGCAGGCTCTGATCTACCTGCTCACTGTATCCTAAACCTCTAATGGCAGGTGAGTCTGATCCAGTAATACTCTAGACTGAATATTAACCACATGTATAATGGTTAAAAGCAATAGATCAGCACAAAAAAATAGCAGATATATTGTGTGAAAATATATATATTTTTTTAAGTCAAATGAATGAAGTTAAATGTAACTTGAATGTTTTTAATATTTTTAATCCTGTTAATTAAATTGTCTGCTTGTCACACAGAAATCTGTAAAGTATTTACATTTTTATTATCAGTCGCCATTAAAATGGCAAAAATATTTACACGAATTTCAGAATTTGGCTGAATTTCTCATGTTCCATTTTGCTTTGATGAAACCATTTGAGCTGCTCTAGACTCCATTATTATTATTATTATTATTATTAATATTTCTTTCATTACTTTCTTTTACTTAATTTGTTTTTCAACATTTTTTTCCATTTTGTAAAGCACATGGCAGTAAACAGAAAGGACGTTTAAAGAATCTTGTCACATGTGTTTAGGACTGGTGGAAGATCTCCTGTAATAGACCTCCACCCATATCAAACAAATATGTGTTAAATTGGAACCCTGACTGCACTCCAGGCCTCCTCACTCTACATCACTATCTGCTTTTTCCAACATCCATATGGATGAATGATCTCACATCTCCAAAAGCAAATTTCAAGATCTAATGGAACACTGGAGTGGAAATGATATAGTTTATATTATGGTTCTCGGTGGAGTTAAACATACCCCTGAGGCCGTAGTCACCAGTGGTGACTCTCTTCTCCTTGGATTTCAGTTCGTTAGTATGAATTGACATTGTCTCAAAGCAGTTTTAAACAATAAAATGCATTAAGAATGGAAAAGAAAATGTACGAGCACGCTAGTGGTGACTGTTGCAAGGAAAAAAACTTAAGATGGAAACGGAAGCCACCTTGAGAGAAACCAGACTCAAGAGGGAAACCATTTTCATCTGGCTCACACCATATTTTATTTTATTTTGTGTTTTATTTTGTGTTATGTTTGTTGTTATGCACTGTCTCGTGTTGTCAAATAGAATTTGTATCAGGTTGCACTTTATGTGGCTAGGACAACTTAATCTAGTCCTCAGTCTTGTGTTCTTGTAGTTCTATATGTTATATGCTATATGCATATGCCATATGTTGTTTGTAGCTCTATGTTGTGCTATATGTTGTTTTATGGAGCACCAGGGTTCTGGAGAAACGTTGTCTCATTTCACTGTGTACTGCGTCAGCTATATATAGTTGTAATGACAATTAAACCTCTTGACTTGACTTGACTTGACATGACATATGCCCGTTTATGAACGATGTTGATGTGATCAAATGAAATGTAAACCTCAGCCTTTGGTCAGTAACGCAGAGTGGGTCCCAATCCATCCTCGAAGCTCCTGTGTGTCTTTGTAATTTCATAGAACTCCAGGCTGTAGATGAGAAACTTCCCCATCAGAGAGTGGCCTCCAATCACAGAGACCACCATCCCACGAATCGGGAGGATCTGAGGAGAGGGGCAGGAACATTGGTCACTTGTACCTCAGGGGCATGTTTAACTCTTTGCCCTGGCCTGCCTCTGGATGGTGTTGTCTTCGATTGGAGGTCACTCTCTGCAGCTGGGGATGTTTCTCATCTACGCCCTGGGGATCCATGAAATTACAGAGCCACACATGAGCTTTAGGGGGTTGAATTTAGACTGTATCTAATGTTAACACACATGTAAATATGTGTGTGTGTGTGTGTGTGTGTGTGTGTGTGTGTGTATATATATAATTAAAATTATATCTAATGTTAACACACACGTATATATGTGTGTGTGTATATATATATATATATATATATATATATATATATATATATATATATATATATATCTAGATTATATCTATTCTAATTTTATTTTATAATATATATATATATATATATATATATATCTATATATATATAAGCCACTGTAAATAGCTCTGCTCCATCACTAAAAAAACATCACATATAGAAGAAATTAGTCTAAAGGCGTCTCTGTTTTAATTAGCCTGAGATCAATAACATATAAGCCGACTGTCCTCTAATCCCCAGGCTTTATTGTCCCGGCAAATACTCAGCTGTTGCCCGGCCAAGACATTTGTTTCAAATAGATGTTGCTGATTGTGTAGTATGGAAAGTTTTGCCAGGGCAGGCAGTTCTTTCGGACTGCTGAGTGACAGGCTGTGATTGGACTTTCCTTTGCTTGAGTAGATTAGCTCTGTTTACTGTCGTCACCAAGCGTCTACGAGAGAGCCGCTGAGCCAGATTGTACCTATTGTTTTCCACTGAAGGTTGTTTTTGAATCCTGAACAATAGACTATGAATATGTGAATGAAACCTTTCAGCGACTGTCCATTGTCCTGAGCAGATGATCTCCATTACAGGTCCAATGTGAGAACATTACAGCAAAAGATCATTAAAGTGTATGAAATATTTATTATAGTATTATTATTATTATATTATATTTATTAATAATATTTATTTTATTATTATTTATTCAAAATTGCATATTTATAAGGTTTACAGGTCTTTCGTTCACAGTAACTATGTTACTGAACTCAGTGAATATAAAGGTTATAAGGTTATATATTTTATTATTTTGCACAGAAGTGCTTTAATATATTGTTGTATATTGAAATGGGGAAAAAAAACTATATGGTCTTTGATAACAAGTGTTTGTCATTAGAGTTGTTTTCACAAGCATCTGAGGAATATAAGAGGCCAATATTTATAATTAAGAAAGCAATATTTTTTTTGTGCGTATATTAATTGATCCTATCCAGGGTCAGAATAGTGAGGCTGGATCTGATTTCTGTGTCGCACAGATTATGGATTCATTCAGCCTTTTAGTGCATGAATGCACTGGGGCAAACATTGGACATGACTGATTAGGCATGTGTTCAATACAGTCAGAGAAGTCACTCTGCTGATAGATACAACGATCTGAAATTTGCATTTGTGATTGCACAGATCCTGACCCATATATACAGCACACATTATTGCACTGATGAGTGCAGAAGTTTACTACTAAATTTCCTTATGTTCAGGATTCTGATACTAAGAATCCATAAGCAGGGAATTTGCTAAATTGGTTTAATATTATGATTATTTCTGGCTGTAATGGGGAAAAAAATATTATAATGCAATAATAAACAAATAATACAGTTTGCAATTTGAGGAAGACTTTATTTAAATGACAAAAGGAACATAGCTGCTTTGCTGTGACACAAGATGTGCAAAAAAGCTCATTTTGTTAAGACAACACTGTTAAGACATCACACTTCTTCAGGCAGGACTTCCTGTCTGTCAGTGTCATTCTTCTCTTCAAAGCCTTCAGCACACCGAGACACACAAATCAATGTATCACAGCTTGTACATTTTCCAGACCTGGCAGATGCCAATCCTGATCTTCATATCTTCTAGGAGGTTTATTTCTAGACTGATGTCTGGTTGGTGTCATTTTTGAACTCGGATAATCTCAAAATGAATAAATCAAATGTTTGTCAGTGTTGCATCAAGAAAACACAGAGGACTCAGGATAGACTGCAATAATATAGGATTATACTATTACACAATTGCACTAACAATTGAATTCACTTTTGTATGCATGTAATGTTTGTATGCACGTGTGTTTTCGTGCCAGTGTGTGAGTGTGTGTGCATCGGTGCGAGTAAGCGAGTGTGTGACTCGGAGCACGAGCCATTATTTAGACAAACCCATAGATGAACAATAATGGTCAGGCTTCTTTTTGCTGTTGCTAGGCAACACCCGGAGCTATAGGCCCAAAATGTCTTCTCGGTCGTGCGATGTGGTGGAGAGCAGACATCAGTGGAAATGATACCCCACCATTAGACCGTGCGAGATTACAACCATCGATTGA
This sequence comes from Kryptopterus vitreolus, assembly GCA_030449085.1. Lineage (NCBI taxonomy): Eukaryota > Metazoa > Chordata > Actinopteri > Siluriformes > Siluridae > Kryptopterus > Kryptopterus vitreolus. The sequence continues at coordinate 7,521,342 of JACRUU010000025.1, read as the reverse complement.
ATGTGCCGTGGAGGGAACACAGTAATCAGTCATTGTGTTGTTTTGGTTGCTGAGCATTAGAGAATTTAGCATTTAAATCAAATTGGTTTCAATTCTCATTACGGTTTGTCCAATGTCACAATAACGGACTCTTCCGGTTCCGTGTTATTTTGAACACGTTTTCTATAGCTGGATAATTGGTAATAGTCATAAGGAACACAACAGAATAACCCTGGGATCTGACATTATTTGTGAAAAGGCCCACTTTCGCATGAGAGGAATGAACAGTGAGGTTTTTACCCACTGTGGACATTTATAGACCACTTAAAACTAACCAGAGCTCAACTCTCTCGTGTTCGGACCTTTATCAGAGCCTGCGTCTGACCACAGTACTGTTTGGAGGGGTTACAGGGAACATCGCCTGCATCGACACCACACAACCATTTCATAGACATCCGAGCCGCTGCTTATGTAATACCTAACCCTGTGGTGAGATGTGTTTCACTCATAAACACGGTAAATCTGCATCACCAGGACCTACAGTCAGGACCTGTGACTCTTGGCATGGATTTCCATGCGAAGATGGCCAGTATGTGCACTTTACTATAGGCGCGCCGAATAAAGTAGTACAATTCAGCCACACCGATGGCATGCTGCAGAACGAAACCGGAATCCTGATTACTTAATGGAAAGTCTTATAAGAAAGGAGCCGGAGTCGTGACCGCCTCAAGCAGGGAGCTGAAGGAGCGTGTGAGCAGCTCATTGTGTTCCTCTGCAATCCCCCTCTCGAAACAATGAGTAACTGCAGCCGGGATTCTCCACCAGAGTGTCCGATGCCGCACAGATATCGGGGACAACCTTTAAGCGAACGTGTTATTTTTTTTTGCTTTTTAACGTGTAATTAACCCACACTTCGTATGTATTCGCGGTGCAGGAGGTTTTCTTGTTTTCACACCAATTCCTCATTTTGAGTTGCTTAGCTTAGGAATGTAAGCCGCGCTCGCTTTCTGACAGATCCCCCCCCCTCATTGTGCGGAGAGTGGTACAGTCCAGCATGTGAAGCGGTGCTTGGGTTCTCACTAGTCTCTCAGCCAGCCTTTTGCACGCTTTCCAGCAGTCAGAGAGAGAGAGAGAGACACCGAGAGAGACTCGGACTAATATCACCGTCGTTTCTGTGGAACCCATGAACTCCAGTCTGAAATAAATGGTCCTGCGACGGCGGTCGAGGTTCGCTAATTTCTTCACCGAGCTCGAAATTCCAAGAGAGGAGGGAGGGAGGGGGCGTGCAGGGCGTGCGTGACAGGTGCTCGCCTCTCTCGGCGTGGGCTTCCAGCGGAGATGCCGCCGGTCCAGAGAACCATGTCAGACCTGCGCTCGCGTGCTGAAGGTAAGACCCAAAACAAACGAAACGATCGCCGTGTTCCCAAACACGTCACGTGGGCGCCCGGGTTAGTAAATGTGAGTGGCACCACCCATGTGCTGAAGGTTGCGAGATGGAATTCCTCCCAACACCGTAGCACATCCCCGCTGATCAACAGGAGCTTCCTGACAGCTCTGCACCATGGACCATGTTGTGTTCTCCGGTCCTTTATCACAGCACATTTTGCTCTCTAAGATTGCACCATATTTATTTTGTGTTTTCTCCTGGTTGTTTATCAGATCACGATGACTGAATGCATCTTGGACTGTTCTTTTTGATCAACTTTTGAAATGTCCTGGTGCACTTCATCTAGTGCTTTTACTCCCCTGGTGATAGACAGTGAAATCTTTACACCAGTAAATAACCCGAATGACCTATCCCATCAACCGTGATCCAAACATCAGACCTCATCCGTGAAGATGATCTGGAGAAGAAACTGGTTTCTGGTGCCGTCTGACCATAACAAACACTTAAGATCCATGATGATGGTGTTGTGGCACTCGTGGTGAAAGTGTATAGCTACGGGAAATTGTTTGGAATATTCCATGGCAATCAATACTAAATACTTTTATTTTCCCTGATCGTAGATCAGTTTTTATTTACTGGTCCAGATTAAATAATAAATGTGAAATCACAAGTACAAGCACTTTTTATACATTAAAAAACATTGCATATATATATATACACACATATATATATATATACACATATATATATACACAATACATATATATACACATACATTATATATATATATATATATATATATATATATATATATATATATATATAT
>JACRUU010000025.1:7484150-7516650 GCA_030449085.1 Kryptopterus vitreolus | reverse complement strand
TGCAAAAACTCCACACACACATGGCCGAGATGGGAATCGAACCCCGACACGTTTATTCATGACGTCACTAAAAATTTGTTTTACTGACGCAGAATCATTGACGCAGACGCATTTCTCAAATCAAGCACCAAAACCCATTTACAAGATCATTTCATGCTCTGTTGATTCAGAGTATTTAAAACCTGAAACATATTCCATTAACATTTTAAACAGAGAAAAATGTGCGATTAATTTGCCGTTAATCACGAGTGAACTCGTAACCATGCGAATAATCCCGATTACTATTAGTTATTAGAGATTCAGTAGTTAAGAAATGATGAGCTGTGTAAGGACAGTGTTGTTGTTGTTGTTGTTGTTTTGGTTTTGGTTGCAGTACGAGAAAGCAGATTAAACCCGAAACGAAAACTAAAGTCTGACGCCCGGACGCCGGGACATTCGGATACAACGATACCACCTAATCCCGAGAAGCCGAGGCATCACTCACAGCTGTTTGCCTTCTTTCAGCCAAACAAACAACACACCTTTAGCAAATACATGATCAAATACCAGGGATTTCTGGGTAACACGGATAACCGTGGCATTCTGTTCCTAACAACTAGTGTGTGTGTGTGTGTGTGTGTGTGTGTGTGTGTGTGTGTGTGTGTGTGTGTGTGTGTGTGTGTGTGTGTGTGAACACTTTACTTCCTTTATCACATTCATCACACCTTAGATTTCAGCTTTAGGTCAAAGGGGGATTGTTCTGGATGTTCTGTAATGCAGGAATAAGCTGACCTGTGTGTGTGTGTGTGTGTGTGTGTGTGTGTGTGTGGCAACAGGTTGCTCTCTGCTGGCACACACCGCTCACAGAGCTGCATCCTCCTGATGTGATTGCGGAACTAAGGAAACGCCACATTCCAGTCTCAGCCTGGTGCCAGGTGTGATGTGTGATGCAACCCAATGACTCAATATTCCGACTATAAACAGACGTGCACATGCTCTGTCGGGACGGCGCAAGGAACGGTTTCGTAACCAGACCGTCCAGTAATAACCCCCCCCCCCCTCCAAACTCTCAGTGAGAGGGGAAGCAGGAGCGGCACTGCGTTATGAACAAGCAGATTTATTCGTGATCTCCATGAGAGAAGATTAGCGAGTGTGCTCTCCAGGTTTGTCGGGATCAGCAGCACAGGATCCATGATGTCATGGAAATGCATGTAAAATCATGTAAATGACAGATCCTCAGGGTTACAGAGAGAGGGTTGTAGAAACACACTACGACATGCTGACATAGAGTGTGGGAGTGGGGGTGGGTTAGTGTGGGTGCAGGTGTTCCGTCGCACCTTCAGCTAGAAGCGAAATAACCTGTATCCCACAGAAGGAATGTCTCTGTTTAGATGGAGCAAATCCTGTGATGTGATTAAGCGCAGAAGAATGAAGAACTGCCTGTATTTCAGTGCTAAAGGTTTTGTTTTAATCTTAAAGACGTATTCTGTCACTGTCAGCGGAGACAAATGAGTCTTTACTGTGTGATAAGTTCATTAGCAGCATACACTTGTGTTAGCACTGCACGGTGGTTTAGTGGTTAGCACTGGTTCGCCTCACACCTTCAGGGTCGGGGTTCGATTCCCGTCTCAGCCTTGTGTGTGTGGAGTTTGCATGTTCTCCCCGTGCCTCGGGGGGTTTTTCTCCGGGTTCTCCGGTTTCCTCCCCCGGTCCAAAAACATGCACGGTAGGTTGATTTGCACCTTGGAAAATTGTCCCTAGTGTATGAATGTGTGTGTGTGTGTGTGTGTGTGTGTGTGTGTGTGTGTGTGTGTGTGTGGTGTGTGTGTGTCATGTGATGGGTTGGCATTCCATCCAGGGTGTATCCTGCCTTAATGCCCATATATGCATGAGATAGGCGCAGACTCCCCGTGACCCGAGGGAAGATCGGATATAGTGATAGAAGATGAATAAATGAATGAACTTGCGTTAGAAGACCAAAACCAGTTCTAGAGTGACGCCTCACCTGAACACAAAGCCAGATCCATGGACTTTTTTTGGATAATTTTTTTAATGGAAGATGTTAAGTAGGACTGCAGCTAGTTGATTATTATTGTACCACTTATTTCAATCGATTAATCGGAATAAGAAGTACTTTTCATTTATTAATGAGCAATACTAAATATGCTAGAGAGAATTGCAAAGATGAATAACTGAAAACTAAAGTCATTTAATTGCCATATTATGTCAAAATACCAATACATACTAAACTTATAAAAATGATAAAAAAATTATACAATATATAATTATCAATGTTTTCTCCCCATTTTTTTCCTTCCGTGCTTATCTGTAAAGCGCTCACTAGAGATTTAGCGGCTGATGCAGCAGTAATAATGGCCCATGCGGGAAAACAAACACAATGGACTAAACTTTTTTTTGTTATTATTTTTATTTATTTATTAATTTTTTTTTACATTTCTTTTAATGAATCATTTTGAAACCCCTGGCCTCCTCATATCCACGAGATCAGAGTGATCTGAATGAGGCCAAATCTCTCAAATCTATTGAAACAATGAATTTGCATGTATAAGTGACACCAGAAGTCTTTTTCTAGCCCTGGTTCTTTATCACATCTACCAAATCTCCAAAAGGTTTCAAACTCTTCCCCCCTTTTTGATGATAAATGTTTATGTCTATGAGACGGCAGTCAAGCGTTTTATTTCCGTTCTGCTGCTCGGAGCTGTGAGTTTAGGGATCGATAGCGTGCGCCCTGCAGCTGTTTGAACCTAATTGAATGGCTGGTCAGCGAGTGCCTCTGTAGGGACCTGGTGCCTTTTTTTCATGCCGCAGCATCGACACGATCGTATCTCGCAATGACGTTCTGCACCATTCTCATCGGACCCTGCACTCTGGTGGGCTTGGGGACCTTTTAGAAAGGTATTGTGTTACTGGGATGCGGTTGCTCGGCGTGGGCAGCCTAAAAAATCTGTCAGCTTTCTGGGAAACTACTAGCGTGTGCCTTTTATTAAATAAATAAATAAATAAATAAATAAATAAATAAATAAATAAAATTGCATTTATTTGTCACATATACAGTACTATACATGTATATGTCCCTAGAGCACAGAGGATCTACTGTTTGCTTGTTTGTTTGTTTTTTGTGCTATGCACTTGCTGTCACATGGCCACCAGTTGAAGGGGAAAGACGAATGACGTCACCTACTGCATGCTTTTAAACAAATAATGCTCATTCTCCATCACAAAGCGCTTCCACATTCGTAAAGATGAACAACGCTGTTCACCCTCTTCTACATCCCCAAGCTTACAGATTCCCATGATTGGTTTAAAGGAGAATGAGCATTATCGTTATGCATTCCACCCGTCTTTGCTCTCTAAACTCCCAGTCTTGGAGAAAAATGACTTCCCAGAATTCCACAAGAGAACGAACAGCGCAAGGGTGGACGTTCCGTACGCTGTAATGTAACACACAGAGCGGAACAGCTCAGAGATGGCTGTTGAATCTTGATGGTAATTAATTCGTTTATATGATCGATTGAACAAGTAATGTTTTGGGTCGATCTCCTGTTCTTCTCGTCTCGTCACCTGACGCCGAGCAATCAGGACAGCGATGCGTGCTCATGTATGATAATGTTTTGTTGCAGGCGCACTATTACTCCCGTCATCCTCTCAACATTTAATCTTCCTGCTGTTTTCAGCTGTCAGGCTTTAATGATTTCACCCTACCCCCTGAGTTTCCCAGCAGACAAGCGCCCTAGCCAGTCAGAAAACAGTAAGGGGGCGGGGTTTTAATGCCAGAAATAGCATACAAGATCTAATCGTGGTAGCTCTTGCAGCATCTTTATTGGATATATATATATATATATATATATATATATATATATATATATATATATATATATATATATATATATATATATATAGTTGTGCATCTTGATATGTAGCGTACGGCAGGTTAATGATACATATGCAGTGCAATGTAAATGTAATGTAATGTGGATTTGATTTAATGCAATGGAAAAACTAGGATCTGTACAGTTTACTATGTGGATAGTTTATTCCTTCCTTCATTTATTCCTTCGTTCAAGAGCACAAATGTAGGCCTTTGTATTGCCAATGAAAAAATATGCAATAAAAACAGACGCTATTTTCCTGTTCTTGGACGACTCTTAGGACACGCCTCGGACTCCGTAGTGTTGTGATGCGCCGCATTCAGAATGCTCTCGAGAAACGGGATTTAGCGGGGAGAAATCAATCTACATGGGCAAAAAAAAAAAGCGTAACAATGTTTTTTTAATGATACAATTATAGCAAACTTTATATCTTGTAGTTTCTGCATATATAAATAAATCTGGTTTTACACAAACACACACAAGCAGTATATATACAATAGATATCATAGTGGTGGAGTAAAATCTCCATATTCCACCCCAAATAAGCACTGTCTAAACCTGTAATATCAGTTGTGTGTCCTTTTTCCCAGTTATTTTGGAAAGCAAATGATGCTCTTATGCTCAGTCATTTTGAATTCATTCTGCTGACGATTCGTGAGACAGGAATGAGAGAGCAGGACCATTAGTTTTGCACATTTACACCTGATGCAAATACCGGTGCATGAAAGCAGGAAAACCGGGAAGAGCCCGACACAAACCAAATCTGGAAAAGCATTTGAAAGTCCAAACACAGGATTAAAGCAGTAGGTCCGAGACGGCTCTGTTTAGCCATTGGATAGCTTACTGATGCTATAGATAACATTGTGTGGGAGGTGGTGGATTAGTAAGTAAGCCTTTGCTAAGCTGCCACTGTTGGGGTCTTTAGTATGACGTTTAACCCTAATCTGTGTGCTGAGTATTTTGCAAAGTGGTAGATTTTCTATTAAACTTTTTTGGGAACTTTCGATGGGAAATGTGTCTGACGAATTTTTGGGAAAAAAATCATAAATATTTTTATACTTTCACATAGAACAAGACATTTTTAAACATATATATATATATATATATATATATATATATATATATATATATATATATATATATATCTATATATATATATATATATATATATATATATATATATATATATTCCTCCAATATGGACTGGGAGGAAACCAAAGAACCCGGAGATAAACCCCCTGAGGCACGGGGAGAACATGCAAACTCCAACACACACATGGCCGAGATGGGAATCGAACCCGGACCCTGGACTGGCGGTGTGAGGCGAACGTGCTAACCACTAAAGCCACCGTATATATATATATATATATATATATATATATATATATATATATATATATATATATATATATATATATATATATATATATATATATATATACTTATTGTATAATAATTAACATTTTTTTGCGTGCATGATTTAACCAATGATCTGTTCTGATATTGAGGAATGTATGTAGGGGGTGTGGCCTAAAAAACCCTGCAGTAGGTGTGTTGTGTGATTGATGAAGGCGCAGTGAAGACACTTAAATTGCATTAAATCTGGTCGTTTCTCCTGCAAGCTATTTTTCCAACTGCATGTAATAAGCAATTTTGTAAATTCCCAGTTCAGGGAATTTGTCCTCGTCATAATCGCTGCTAGTTTAGTGAATAGAGATAAACTTACAAGAACAAACCTTTTATTTTCAACAGTCAAAACATTTTGGACATCATCACAGTATATAATATACATCTTAATATAAATCAACGATATATTCAGCCACCATACAGGAAGAAAAACAAAAACAATAACACATGGTAAACAGTTGTCCTCTTCATAACACCATTCTTACATGTTGCCAAAAATGAACCCACATATCATCTCCCTTATTTTGCAATATCCCCGACATGCGCTGGATTTCTCATCATGAGGTTAGTGGTTTGAGTCCCAACACCACCAAGCTGATACTGTTGAGCTGTTGATCAAGGCAAGTGGTTAACAAGTGGTGCCTGGGTTCGAGTCCCAGTGGAAGCAGACATTGGGAGGGGTGTATCTCAGTGGTTTAAGGCGCTGGGCAACTGATCAGAATGTCGGGGGTTCGAGCCCCAGTATCACCAAGCTGCCACCCTTGGGTCCTTCAGCAAAGCCTTAACCCTCTGTACTCCAGGGGCGCCGTATCATGGCAGACCCTGCACTCAGACCCCAGCGTACAAACAAACTGGGATTTGAGAAGACAGAATTTCATTGTGCTGTAATGTATATGTGACAAATACATACTATTCTATTCTAAATGTACTCATACAATACGTTTCCCCACAGTCCAATCCTTGACCATGTCCATTGTTAAAATAAAAATGTATTGAATTCTCTAAACGTTACGTGTATTTCGTACAGGAAATAAAAAAGCGTAAGATTGGTCCGAGCTGCCCTATTACATAACCCTTTTTTCCCCCACATCTCACTCTTCGAAAGCGTGTCACATCTTTAAACGTGTGAGTAATGCCTGTATGCGTGCCAGGCAGAACGCGCCGCTCTACCTCCACTGGGCATCCCTCCGGACTCTCAGGCCTGTTTTGTCTGTTCGCTGACACAAGCACTAATCCTTATATCTGCTCTTTATCCGGCTCAGCTTGGCACCTCTGAGCCTGCGTCCTCAGGCATTCCCTCCAGTGACACCACTGACCGTCGCGTTCTCACTCTCTCACTCCTTCCCTTTTTTGTTTCTGGTTTGCATAGGGAGATCCATTTCATCCTCACTGAAACCGACAAGAAATGATGTAATGCTTTTTTGTTGTCGTTGGCCAACCGCGGTCGTGTCTGATAATCAGATCAGTGCTGCGCAGGATTTTGGGTGTTTTCTAAGAGCATGTAAGACGTGTCTGACGTCAGAGCCTTTTGTTAGCCTCCAGGAGCTCACGTGGCCGCGTGTAAGGGATACTCGCGGAGGAGAATCCACTCATCGGATCTGTGAATGAGTTTATCTATTTTGATAGATGGCCGAGAGTCTCCGGGCTCAGGAAAGGATTTAAATGAACAGCTTTTTAGACCGCATGGTTTATTGAACTATTGCAATGTTTGGCAGACCCTTTTTCACATCCACACATCCTGAAACTGTATTATTTGTAAAACTGGTCTGTCTATCTATCTGTCTGTCTGTCTGTCTATTGTGTATATATATATGTATATGAAATAGGGGCACAGTGGTTTAGTGGTTAGCACATTCGCCTCATACCTCCAGGATCCGGGTTCCCCAGGATTCCCGTCTCGGCCCTGTGTGTGTGGAGTTTCTATGTTCTCCCCGTCCCTCAGGGGTTTTTTCTCCGGCTTCTCTGTTTTTTTCCCGGTCCAAAAACATGCACGGTAGGTTGATTGGCACCTTGGAAAAATTGTCCCTAGTGTATGAATGTGTGTGTGTGTGTGTGTGTGTGTGTGTGTGTGTGTGTGCGCCGTGGGATGGGTTGGCATTCCATCCAGGGTGTATCCTGCCTTAATGCCCTTAGACGCCTGAGATAAGCACAGACTCCCCGTGACCCGAGGGAAGATCGGATAAAGCGGTAGAAGATGAATGAATGAATGAATGAATGAATGAATGAATGAATGTGTCCTGATTTGTCAGATTATCTACTTAAAGAGATATCAGTCTTGATGGGTGTGGTCTCTGTTTAAACCCGCCCCCTTTTTTCACTGAATGAAAAAGAAAATGATCTAAATTATTGTGGTTGTAGATCAGTGGTCGAGGCTCCTGGGTTACTAATCAGAAGCCTTAGTGTTGCCAGGCGAACGCCTGTGGGCCCTTGAGTGAGGCCCTTGACCCTCCAGCAGGGGCTGTATCATGGCTGACCCTGTGCTGACATCACTGGGATACAAGTAGCTTTTACCTTTAACTATTATAGAATGAGAATGAGTTTGTCTTTGTACAGAGCTGATGTTGTTTTATTTATTGATTTATTTGTTTGTTTATAAACGCTGCTATCCGATCGGGATGCCTCGATAAGCTTGTCGGATTTTCCCCTCGAGTCTCAGGGAATCCTGCACGCCTCTCATCCTCGCTCGTCATCTGTTTGGGCGTAAATTGCGCAAGTGGGGCAAGATGGCCTGCACACAAGGCACATGGGGGATTGCTACAGGATGATGATCCCGTCACTGCTGTTGGGGAGGGGTTGCAGCGGGACGAAGGAGGGGAGAGCGGCTATATTTAGCACCGAGCGCGTGCAAAGGTGGGAAGAGAGTGCACGAAGGGAGGAAAGAAAACGAGCGTGAAAAAAACCAAGAGGGGGAAAATAAAACGGGATTTATTTTTATTTATCTGTTATTATTATTATTATTATTATTTTTAAACGCATAGCTTTTGACGAGTGCTCTGCAGTGAGTGTGCAGTTCTCAAGCTGTCCAACACCTCGCACCCGGGCGGCAATTATATCCGAGATATGTGTGGCTCGAGCGTGACCGGAGTCTGAAGTGACGAGGGGAGGAGGGGGGAGGAGGGGGAGGAGGGGGAGGGGAACGCTGTTTCAGTTCAGTATGCAGGCTTGCGCTCGGGGGGCTGATGGATCCGTGTCAAGCCTCCGGTCCATTTCCTCTGTTGCCAAGACGAAAATAAAGGGTGTGTCCCTGTATGGCCTCCCCTGCCTGCTTTTTATGACACTACATGTTGTTGTTGACAAATTATCCCCCTCCTCCACCCCCCCCCCCCCAGACATGTTTCCTGTTATAGAAGGGACTTCCTCTCTGTCTGCATTCACTGCACTGAGAGAGCAGGACTTTCTACTGCAGACGCTGCTCTCTCTCCTCTCTCTCTCATCTCTCTCTCTCTCTCTCTCTCTCTCTCTCTCTCTCTCTCTCTCTCATGGTTCCCTTTTACATCTCTCTTTCTCTTTGTTGTCTCTGCGCTCTCTCTCTCTGTGTGCTCTTTCTCTCCATTCCCAGTCTGTGCTTTCCCTCCACTCTCTCTCTGCTCTTTCTCTCCAGTCTCTCTCCCTCTCTTTCTCTCTCCCTCTCTATCTATCTATCTATCTATCTATCTATCTATCTATCTATCTATCTATCTATCTATCTATCTATCTATCTATCTATCTATCTATCTATATATATCTGCTCTTTCCTTGCTCCCTCTCTCTCTCTCTCTCTCTCTCTCCTCTCTCTCTCTCTCTCTCTTTATGTGTATATATATATATATAATATATATTATATATATATATATATATATATATATATATATTTATCTCTCCCCCTTTTTCCCCTCTTTTCTGTTCTCCTTTCCCCACTCCCTCCCCCTAACCCCCCTCTCTAGGTTTTTCTCTCTTCTCTCTCTCTCTCTCTCTCTCTCTCTCTTTTCTCTCCACCTCTCTCTGTTCTTTCTCCCCACTCCCAATCTGAGCTGTTGTCTCTCTCGGTTCTCTCTCTCTTTTCTCTTTCCTGTTTTTTTCCCTCCAAATTTTTCTCTGTTCTTTCCCCCCTCTCTTTCTTCCTGCTCTTCGCTCGTTTTTTGTGACGCTTTTACATCGCAGTTTTTTTTCTCTCTTTCCCTCCAGTATAATTAAATGAAAGCTCTCGGCGCTGACGGCTGCCACTCCACCCTTCACACTCGGAGTCATAGCTTTTAGATTAATGAATCATTGGCATTTTTCTTTCTGCTGCTCCTCTATTCCGTTTACTGCGACAGGCTGATTGATGCCGGAGCAGCGCAGGGCGGAGTGGCACGTAAACCTGAAATTATGGGCCCATTCACATAAAGGCATTTTCATCCGCTAAATGAAATGAGTGCTTTGGTATATATTTGCGTTGGGCTGCACATGTATCGTTTCAGCGGTATACTCCATATACCCACCGCTGATACCAGAACAAGCCACTCCTTAATATAAGTCATCCAGCCATGTTACAGTGCATTTGATTTCATTCACTTTATGTCTTTACATATTGCCCATGTGCACTTCACAGATATTTCATCCAGCTAGTGGATTGCCATCACATTGGATCAGAGCAGGTTATAAAACTGTAAATAAAGTGTTTGTGTTTGTGTTGCATCAGAATGCGTTGTTGTGAATGATCTAAAATGAGTATTTTGCATTACAGCATACATGTATGGGAATTCATCTTCAAAGCCAAGTCCTGGACCATGCTGAATCACAAACATGACGTTTTTATTCTACAATGCAAAAAATAAAGATGGAGGGAAAAACACCTCCATTATGGTGTTTTTCCATTAAGATGAACCGAGCTGAAAGGTTTGATGATAATGGTGACGGATGAGGTAACTGTTGGCTGACAAACGAGAGAGCGGTTACTTATAGTGTAAGAAAGAGTATAAAAAGTGCCGTGCTGTGATTTTCATCTATAGATCTGTCTGACTTTCTCTCTTGCTAATGTCCGTTAACATCACAGCCCACAGCCCTGTTTTCAATTAGCCATGATAATATCGTGATGTCAGCGTTGCTTTAACACTGCGTGATTTGACATTATGAGACAAAACACACCTACAAAGTGAACACATACGTTATGTGATGTGGTGTAAAAGGCCAGACTCGTTCATGTGTGCTTTCAATGCATTATTCAGTCTATATTTGATAGTTATATGATCACAAAAATCCAAGTTATGGGGTGGCAAATGCACATCCTTTCATGTAGTGAATATCACATTAAAAGTGCAGTCCTATAGAAATCATCATAATTCCAATTGTGATCTGGATTTTATGCAACAGTTTAATAAACAAGAAATGAATATTAAGAGATTTAGACACCAATTTGCCTGTTTTTGGTCAATTTCACTTCTAACACTTCTAACGGGAGGGTGTGGCTTCAGTGGTTTATGGCGCTGGGCTGCTGATCGGAAGGTCGGGGGTTCGAGCCCCGGTATCGCCAACTGCTGCCTTTGGGTCCTTCAGCAAGACCCTTAACCCTCTGTGCTCATGGCTGACCCTGCGCTCTGACCCCGCCCTCTGACCCCAGCTACCAACAACAGCTGGGATATGTGAAGAAAAGCATTTCACTGTGCTGTAATGTATATGTGACAAACAAAGGCTCTTCTTCTTCTCTGCCAAACTGTATGATCTGTCTGTCTGTCAACTCTTCTTTCCTTCTGTCTGTCTGTCTGCCAACTCTTCTCTCCTTCTGTCTGTCTGTCAACTCTTCTTTCCTTCTGTCTGTCTGAATGTAGAAAGGTGAAAGAGCTTATAACAATGACCTTTATCACTCCATCATGGTGGTGGATGGAGTAGTTGAAGTTGCGAGAGTACACTGAATTGGAGTTTTGCACCGTGGGTCGATACAGGAAGTGCTGTTTGGGTATCAGATGTGGTAAGCGCATGCAGTGTTGACTGACACGATGCAGTGTTGACTAGCCTGCTGCAGTCTGAAGTCAGCAGATGCGAGTGAAGAGTCTTCTCCGTTCCTAATGGGATAATAGTATCAGGTTAACACCGGCTCTAATCAGCACTGTGTGACGTTCCGAGCCGCATCCATGATTTCCATAGGTTTCAGTAAAACCCGAGTGATCTATGGAGCGTGTAGGTTTGATCCACCGTGCGCAGTGCTGCTATAGAACATGATAATACCGAGTACGGCCTAGATTACAACCTGGATTATTCCCGTTTATGTCGGAAAACACGCTGACCCTCGCGAGCCCGTAGAGAAAAGTGGCGCTGTTCTCATTACTCCTCGTCGGAGCCGCAGACGCCGAGCCGCGCGGTCGATCCAGCGTTGGCGCCCGGCCGAGGTGGCAAAGGCTTTTCAGATCGATGCGAATGATTCGTTACGTCCCACTTTAGATCTCTATAAATAACTTTCCGAGACCAAAACTTTAGGGATGGCGCTGGCAGGGGTTTCAGGAGAGTAGGATATTCGATAGCGTTTCGGATTCGGATCAGCGCGCTCTGGGCTCTGAAATCTTTCTGTAACACGTTTGTTTCTGTAAGGCCGTTAACACTCGGAGCTGCCGAGCCGACATTCAGCTTCTGCTTTCATTATGAAAAAAAAACAAACCCTAATGACTTTCACAATGAGCATAAAAGGTTTCTTTTTTCACACAAGCAATTCCCCTTAAATTTAGACCAAAAAGAAAAAAAATATTATTGTTAACATTTATGAACACATTTAAAAAAAAATCATTTCACATAATATAATGCCTGCTTGATCATTCATTCATTCATTCATTCATTCATCTTCTACAGCTTTATCCGATCTTCCCTCGGGTCACGGGGAGTCTGTGCCTATCTCAGGCGTCTATGGGCATTAAGGCAGGATACACCCTGGATGGAATGCCAACTCATCACAGGACACACACACACACACACACACACACACACACACACACACACACACACACACACACATTCATACACTAGGGACAAGCTTTCCAAGGTGCCAATCAACCTACCGTGCATGTTTTTGGACCGGGGGAAACCGGAGAACCCGGAGAAAAACCCCCGAGGCACGGGGAGAACATGCAAACTCCACACACACATGGCCGAGACGGGAATCGAACCCGGACCCTGGCGGTGTGAGGCAAACGTGCTAACCACTAAACCACCGTGATTAATAATGTATAAAATAAAAGTGGAATAAATCTAAATAAATCAGGACAAATTAAATTGATTACATTAAATGAATGGGGGAAAAAATGTAATTAAATAGTTTATATTTGTTAGACATCATTTTGTTAATACAGATGTGTACATAAGTGTGTGTGTGTGTGTGTGTGTGTGTGTGTGTGTGTGTGTGTGTGTGAGTGTTTTACATTTAACATTTCATATTTTCTCAAGATACAAATGCCTTCATTCATTAACTGCCTGGATATTTTTAGGATATTGTTCTTTTAAGTGCATTTCTCATAGCCGGATATAAAAAGCGCCAAAGGATCCGCTGTTGTAAAGTAACGCGGGAAGTGGCATCGAATTCGCGCATGCACAAAGAGCACTACAAGTTGTATTTCCAGTACAGAATGATTAACCGCTGCGCCTTTGCGCTAACATCCGTTTTTGTTTTCCCCTTGTACCTCTGCTATATACCGACAATATATACCTGCTCAGAATATTTGTTCTTTGTGAACAAATACATGTGCTCGAACCACTTTCTGACCTCTTGCAGTTACCGGCTGAAATCCTTGTGTGCTCCGGCATGATGTATTACTACATTAAAGTGCATTGCGCTGTTGTTCATTTCGTACATCAGGGGGAGAGACTGAGGGATGGAAGGGTCTGTAGAACGAGGCTGATTTCAGACCACGATGAGTCATTCTGTTTGTGGTTTTTGTGGCCAAACAAACTGCTTACTGACTCATATTCTGTTCCCAATACGGGCCTTCATGTCATAACGGCTAAACGTTATGTATCGTGTGTGTGTGTGTGTGTGTGTGGAAGCTGTTGATTTCTGAGGAAATGAATAGATTAAAGTGGCGTTCAGGTTTGTATGGAAAATGCTACAGATTTGATACTGAAAAAGAACTGAGCTGCTATCAGACTGGAAAAAATATGATTTCATGATTTGTTTCAGGGGTTTTTTAGTGGTTAGCATGTTCGCCTCACACCGCCAGGGTCCGGGTTCGATTTCCGTCTCAGCCATGTGTGTGTGGAGTTTGCATGTTCTCCCCGTGCCTCAGGGTTTTTTTCTCCGGGTTCTCCGGTTTCCTCCCGGTCCAAAAACATGCATGGTAGGTTGATTGACACCTTGGAAAATTGTCCCTAGTGTGTGAATGTGTGTGTGTGTGTGTGTGTGTGTGTGTGTCCTGCGATGGGTTGGCATTCCATCCAGGGTGTATCCTGCCTTAATGCTCATAGACGCCTGAGATAGACACAGACTCCCCGTGACCCGAGGGAAGATCGATGAATTGTTTCTGTAATTGTTTAGGATTAAGAGTAAAATACTTGGATCAGCCCCGGGGTCTCTCCAGAGTGGTGCTGGTGGTGTGATCTCACCATCTGTACTGGGCAGCGCATGTGCAGCAAGTGGTGCTGAAACAAGGCATGGAGGACGGTGAAGGACTTCTGTTCTCCCAGTGAGGAGGAGCTTCTTCCCGAAAGCCAATCGAATCTTTAATAAGAACTAGAGTTGGTATATGTTTGGACACCAGCCGCGCTACAGTCCTGTTATTAAACCTGAATTTTGGAAAGCCCTAGTCTTTTATGTTTTTGTTTTTTTGAAGACACATGCATGCTCCTTTTCTGCACATGCACCACATGAGGCAATGTAATATGAAATCGGGTTTCTCCAAACATTACGCTTCATTATCTCGTTTTATGGCTATGTTCGTTTGTTTGTTTGTTTGTTAGTGTGAGAACTGGTGAATTCGTATTTATGCACATTTCTTCTTTTACAGATTTCACTGTTCAATGTATTTATTTTTTTTAAATAAAGTCTATTTGTGTTTCCTGTATCACTTTACACTCTGCACAGAGTGCGGCTGTGGATATTGATGGAATCCTTAAGGATTTGGTGTGAATGCCAGGCAAATCCTTGGCTCTACCCCCCCCCAACCTTGGATAAATGTGAAGTGTACTGTAAATTATGGATGAGGTTGTTTGGCAAAATGCCATAAATGTAATACAATGCCATAAATGTTGATTCTTTCTGACTTTCTGAACGCTTGCTTCAGTTAATAAAAAACAAACAAACAAGCAAAAAAACAAGACAATGCAAATGGATAGCAGTTGATGGCTTGTAGATCAGAGGCAAAAAATTGAGCAGTAAGTGGATTGGATGCTCTGAATTGTGTGTGTGTGTGTGTGTGTGTGTGTGTGTGTGTGTGTGTGTGTCCTGGTTCCTGCTTCATACCCAGGTTTCCTTGGATAGTCACCGTATCCAGCGTGACCCTGGTCGTAATAAAGTGCATATTGAAAATGAATAAACAGGCTGAAAAGCTGATCTCAGCAATAAAACTTGCCAATTAAGGCTAAGATGGTTTTCACAGTGAGGCTGGATAATATGATGATGAGGTTTATTCACTGCATTATAGCTGTTGTGTATCCTGTAGGTCAGAAGTGCATGCGGTTATCATGTCGCCAAGCTGGCTCACTTTCACTCTCGCACGCCGCTAAAACCCTGAACTGCGTCCCGACGTTCATATCCTACAAAGTACAAGTGAAATGATGAGGGACTACTTGACTATCACATCCTACACAGTGAGAACATCTAAAGGAAAGAAGGACGCAGTGGTGTGTGTGTGTGTGTGTGTGTGTGTGTGTGTGTGTGTGTGTGTGTGTGTGTGTGGAAACAGTTTCTACACAATTTGTCCATGTGCTACAAATGTGTCTCATGAGGAGGTTGTTCTGGTTATTAAATGGTCAATAGTAATGTATGTTTCTCTCATGCTGTTTCAGGATATGAAAAGACGGAGGACGTGTCGGAGAAGACCTCGCTCGCCGACCAGGACGACGCCCGACTCATCTTCATTAACCAGCCGCAGTTTACAAAGTTTTGCAGTAACCGTGTCAGGTACGACTGAGCACAGACTCGTTTACTGTGTCTGACTTCTGTTTATCAGGCATCCCAAAGACATACAGAAAGAGAGAGAGAGAGAGAGGCAATTGGAGAGAGACACACAGTAAGAGAGACACACAGTAAGAGAGACACAGTGACTCGCATTAAGAGACAGCGAGAGAGAGAGACACAGAGCGACAACAGTATGAGACAGGAACAGAGATACACACAGTAAGAGACTCAGAGATACACAGAGTAGGCGAGACACAGTAAGAGAGATGCACAGTAAGAGAGACACATTAAGAGATACACACAGGGATGCATACTGTAAGAGAGAAAGAGAGGCACAATTAGAGGTACACTGTGAAATAGAGATACAGAAAGGGAGAGACAATCGGAGAGATACACACAGTAAGAGAGACACAGAGAGACACAAAGTAAGAGAGACACAGTGACACGCAGTAAGAGAAAGCGAGAGAGACACAGAGCGACAACAGTAAGAGACAGGAACAGAGATACACCCAGTAAGAGACTCGGAGACACACAGAGTATGAGAGATGCACAGTAGGAGAAATGCACAGTAAGGGAGACACACAGTGAATTAGAGATACAGAAAGGGAGAGACAACCAGAGAGATGAGAGATACACATAGTAAAATAGAGACACAGAGCAAGAGAAAAGACAGCACTCAGAGGTAAAAGTTAAACATGACAAAGGCGTGTAAAAACACACAGTGACTCAAAGACTAGAATTAGACTTTATACCTCCAGACTCCGGGTTTAATCCCGAGCCCGGATGAGAGTCTGTGTGTTGATGTGTTTGTTCTCATCGTGTCCATGCGTGTTTCCTCCGCCTCCCGAGTATTTAGGTGTGAATGATTCGTAATTTGCGCCTGACAAGGAAAGTGCTAAAGCAAACACACACTGGGTATGATAACCCAGTCTAAGTAGAATCACACTATATTACTATAAAAATAATAGCAAATAATAACAGAATATTTGTATACGAATGTACCACATGTAAAGCAACAGTCTTCTAATTTAATAGTTTATTCAAGGTGTGTGTTTTCTAAGTAGTGTTTCCAAAGGACCGAGGAATACCATGTTTACTCGAGTTTAATGCACCATCAAATCATCTTTGCTGGCGATTGTAGCGCGCTCCTGCATAAGACAAAGGGTTAAAGTTATGGTCTTATTATGGATAATGGGTGAAAATAGAGCTGGGCCATATTTCATATAAATTGAATCTCCAATTTTTTACATTTTGGATACAGTGTGAAAATCTCTCCGCTATTTTTACCTGTTTTTAGTCGGTATTTTGGGGTATTTTTGCTGCTTATCCCGCAGCGCCACACACCCACACACACACACACACACACACACACACACACACACACACACACACCTGTGCTTCCTTTAGTCGCCACAAACTTTAGATAACTTTTACAGCGGGGTTTTGGTTTGTTGAACGTCTGAAGTTGCAAACCCGAACCACTTCCATACGACTGATGAAACCCCGCCCCCTCTTCTGATTGTTCGGAGCTTGCCGCCATGGCGTAATTGGTATTTCGTACAGACCGGGCAGGAGGCGGAGAACGTATGGAAACCGAGGTGAAATCGTACAATCGCATTTTCTCGAATGAATTAATGCTGATGATTAATCTCCCAGCTCTAATTTCAGGTCCATAAAGTACAGATAAAAATGTGTATTTTATCATCAAATGATTGCGGATTAAATATTTCAGTCGATTGACAGCCCTAAAAATAGCATAGAAGTTAAAAATAATAACAGAAATTCCCTAAACTAAATGTGGCATGGCATATAATGTGCGGGACATTTACTGCAAAAAACAAAACAAAACAAACAACAACATACAGTGAGGCGGCAGACGGGGTAATGATGCAGCACCGACCAGGTGTGTGTCCAGTCCCTTTATAATGAGTAGTTTAATGGATTGCAGAAAGAACTTGTAGGAATTTTAGCTGTGTGTGTGTGTGTGTGTGTGTGAGGAGTGTGTGATGTGATGTGTACAGTAAATGTCCATGATGGAGGGAGGAGAGACCCTGAACATCTTTTCAGGGGGCACGGTGGTTTAGTGGTTAGCACGTTCGCCTCACACCTCCAGGGTCCGGGTTCGAGTCCCGTCTCGGCCATGTGTGTGTGGAGTTTGCATGTTCTCCCCGTGCCTCAGAGATTTTTTTCCTCAAGGTGTAGAGTGGGATTTCCTTATTATGGAGCTGTTGGTGCAGGACCAGAAAAGTAACAACAGATTTATCTTCAACCACAAACAGCTGGTGTGTATAAAAAAAGAATAATAAACAATTTAAAAAACAGTTTCTAATATAAAAGCCTAGGAATGAAAAATTGCTCGTACCAGAGTACTCACTGATTTTTTTTTATGTGCACAATATAACCTACGCAAGATGCACAAAACCGAGCCGTAGTTTCTACAGCAGTGTTTTTCTAAAAGCTCCGTACCATCGCTGTGCCTCGTGCTCGCTGTACCTGTACTGCAGCATCCAAACCCACTGCCAACTCAATGTCGACTTAACGCTTTCATAGGGGATTGGACGCAGATCCGCTGCAGCTTTTCCTCCTCCTCCTCCTCTCTTTCGCTCTCCTGCAAATAAAGCAGTAGCAATAACGGGTCACTTTTTTCCCCCTTATTAATTATTGCATTACATTTACATTTACGGTATTTAGCAGACGCTTTATCCAGGGAGACGTACAGGAAGTGCTTTAGGTCTCACTCTAAGGATAAGATTTAGTCAAGAAAGGTAAATATAAACTTAAGCACACGAGGATAGACAGTTGCCCTGTCTGTTTTTTTTTTTTTTTTTTTTTTCCCCTGGACAGAAGGAGATAAAAGAGAATAAAAAGGAATGTTAGGATGGGTGTTTTTGGAAGAGGTAGGTCTTCAATCGGCGTTTGAATGTAGACAGTGTCTCCGTTGTTCGGACATAAGATATTATATCTTATTATATTATATTATATTATTAATAGGGGCATGGTGGCTTGGTGGTTAGCATGTTCGCCTCACACCACCAGGATCCGGGTTCGATTCCCGTCTCGGCCATGTGTGTGTGGAGTTTGCATGTTCTCCCCGTGCCTCAGGAGGTTTTTTTCTCCGGGTTCTCCGGTTTTTCCCCCCGGTCCAAAAACATGCACGGTAGGTTGATTGGCACCTTGGAAAATTGTCCCCCTAGTGTATGAATGTGTGTGTGTGTGTGTGTGTGTGTGTGTGTGTGTGTGTGTGTGTGTCCTGCGATGGGTTGGCATTTCCATCCAGGGTGTATCCTGCCTTAATGCCCATAGACGCCTGAGATAGACACAGGCTCGCCGTGACCCGAGGGAAGATCGGATAAAGCGGTAGAAGATGAATGAATGAGTGAATATTATTAATATTAATATTCTTTACATCTTGACACATTTGCTAAATATTTGATAAGCAAGTGTCAGATTTTTATGGATCCAATTTCTGGACCATGTAAATTTTGTAGGTCGTATGAGAAACATAAGGAATTTTGACGGCCACAATTCTCATGCGAGTGCGTGTGCGCGCGCGCGTGTGTGTGTGTGTGTGTGTGTTAGACATCCAGTAGAAGAGCCTTGAGCTGGCCTTACCTTTTACCCTGAGAGACGGTGGAACCAGACGAGCAGTGCTGGACGCTCTCAGGCAGCGAGGTGCAGTACGGGAGGTGATGAGGTTGCGGAGGTAAGATGGTGCAGATCCATTTTTGGCTTTGTAGGCGAGCGTCAGTGTTTTGAATCTGATGCGTGTGAGCTACAGGAAGCCAGTGGAGCGAGCGCAGCAGTGGGGTGGTAGTGCGAGAGAATTTAGGCAGGTTGAACACGAGTCGCGCATCTGCATTTTGAATCATTTGCAGTGGACGAATAGCGTTCTGAGGTAGAACCTACCAGCAGAGAGTTACAGTAGTCCAGTCTCGAGATGACGAGATACTGATCCAGGACCTGAGCAGCCTGTGTGGATAAAAACGGTCAAATCCTTCTGATGTTGTACAGAAGGTGACGACAAGAGCGAGTAACGTTAGAAGGGTATTTGGCAGCACGCACACACACACACACACACGCACACGCACACATTGTACAGGCAGGGGTTTCTGTACATGTTGTATTGCTGTGTGTGTATACATACTTTACAACATCTGTTAAGGATACCCCCTCCCCCCCCCCGAAATCATTTGTCAGATCCAAGGCACATGATCATTTTCCTGATCAGTTTGTTTTTGCAATCAAAGATAGAAATCGTAATAAAGAACTCATTTAGTGTGGCTTCTTGTATTAAAAATCAACATTGTTTTACTCAGAGAGTGTGTGTGTGTGTGTGTGTGTGAAGGCTACCATGATCAGTGTTATTCTCTCTATGAGCTCTACCTTATACCACATCTCTATAGTGTTTAACATTCTACAGTTTCAGCGGAGAGACTCGCGTGCTGCTGCTTTACATACAGTACAGTAAAGGTTTCTAAATCGATGGCCTACTCTGGTTTCACGTATCGTGTTACAAAGCATTGTGGATCCATTTTCTCATCGAAAAAAATGACTGCGCATGAGCCCTAGCGATATTAGGCTACAACTTCAAACGGGCTCCCGAGTGGCACACGCTCTCAGGGAATTGAGACTGTCGCGGTGTATCCGTGTGAGGAGAGTTGACGTTGGGGTTGCGGTTATAATGAACCAAGTCCTATAACGAAGGCAAGACACCGAATTGCATAGGAAATGTCGTTAAAACATCAAACGAACCGCCAATCCCTTGAAACAACATGAATGTGTAAATATTCGCATAACATTATGGAGTTATATCACGAATGGTGACATGGATTCATCATGGAATCTGTTAGTGGGTTGGATGTATTAGATATCGAGGGCATTTATTCCTAAAAGTCGATGTGTTGGAAGCAGGAAAACTGGGTAAAGATAAGGATTTGTGCGACTTTAATTAGGAATTGGGATGTCTAGACGACTGGGTCAGAGCGTCTCCAAAACTTCAGCTCTTATGGGACGTTCCCAGGATGCAGGGGTCAAAATCTATTCAAGGTGGTCCAAGGAGGAACAGTGGTGGAGTCATAGCAACCAAGGATGCGAATTGGGATCCAACAGGTAAACTCCTGTAGAACACATTGCTGAAGGAGTTAATGCTGTTAATGTTTGACGGGTCAAAAGGGTTAAAGATTTACACACTTGTTTAGGGCTGTTGCTGTCGATCATTTTAGGAATTGAGTTTTCTAATTCCATCGATGAAAAATAAACATACTTTTTTCATTCATTCATCTTCTACCGCTTTATCCGATCTTCCCTCGGGTCACGGGGAGTCTGTGCTTATCTTAGGTGTCTATGGGCATTAAGGCATGATACACCCTGGATGGAATGCCAACCCATCACATGACACACACTCACACTCACACACACATTCATACACTAGGGACAATTTTTCCAAGGTGCCAATCAACCTACAGTGCATGTTTTTGGACCATGGGGGAAACCGGAGAACCCGGAGAAAAACCGCCTGAGGCACGGGGAGAACATGCAAACTCCACACACAGACATGGGCGTGACGGGAATCGAACCCGGACACTGGCGGTGTGAGGCGAACGTGCTAACCACTAAACCACCGTGCCCTCTAAACATAATTTTTCTTTATTAAAGAGCATTACTAAATAATAGAAAATAAGGCTTAAAATGTACAAGTCATTTGTTTTCCTTTTAAGAAATATCCACATTTTATTGTTGAAATGAAATACAATCAGGGTATATTGGTATATCGGTGAACACTAAACCCATTTTGTGCAATTAATTGCCATATTACATCAAAATGCAAATATTTTGCTCATTTATAAGCACATTTTTCAACTTGTGTTGGACATTCATTCATTCATTCATTATTATATTATATATTATATTATATCTTATTATATTATATCTTATTATATTATATTATATTATTAATAGGGGCATGGTGGCTTGGTGGTTAGCACGTTCGCCTCACACCACCAGGATCCGGGTTCGATTCCCGTCTCGGTCATGTGTGTGTGGAGTTTGCATGTTCTCCCCGTGCCTCAGGAGGGTTTTTCTCCGGGTTCTCCGGTTTCCCCCCGGTCCAAAAACATGCACCATAGGTTGATTGGCACATTGGAAAATTGTCCCTAGTGTATGAATGTGTGTGAGTGTGTGTGTGTGTGTGTGTGTGTGTGTGTGTGTGTGTGTGTGTGTGTGTGTGTGTGTCCTGTCTGCGATGGGTTGGCATTCCATCCAGGGTGTATCCTGCCTTAATGCCCATAGACGCCTGAGATAGACACAGGCTCGCCGTGACCCGAGGGAAGATCGGATAAAGTGGTAGAAGATGAATGAATGAGTGAATATTATTAATATTAATATTCTTTACATCTTGACACATTTGCTAAATATTTGATAAGCAAGTGTCAGATTTTTATGGATCCAATTTCTGGACCATGTAAATTTTGTAGGTCGCATGAGAAACATAAGGAATTTTGACGGCCACAATTCTCATGCGAGTGCGAGTGCGCACGCGCTTGTGTGTGTGTGTGTGTGTGTGTGTGTGTGTGTGTGGTGTGTGGGGAGTGTGTAGAGATGTATAATGTAGCTACAGTGTTCAGATGGCGGTGTGTCAGGCTGGACCTTGTTGGAATGCTAATGCCCGATGCTGGAGGGGCATTTGGGGCTCCCCAGTGAAGTGACCAGGCCAAATGGCGCCTTCAGCATCAGAGTGCTGAACGCAGCGTTTTCACACCGCCGAGGACGCGCGTGGATAAGCATTACAATCGTCTTGCTCGCGTAAACACAAGAAACGCACAACCATGTATACGAAACATCTTTGAAAAAGAAATCGATAAACATTACGACAAAACGTGCCCTCAAGGCTACTGCTGGATTTGTATTTTATCTTATTCTGTGTAGCATTTGAGAAGTGAACGCGTGTAAGCGCCGACAGGCCACGGCTTTCTCTCCGTTAAATAATGCAGCACGTGTAACTGAAGCCCCCGGTGGCCTAAAACTGACCAGCGATTACGCTAGTCAAGTCGTACTTCTCCGTAACAACACACGCGCTCAGTGCGAGTCCTCTCATGTTTTACATGCAAGTGTGAAAACAAAACACCTTCTACATTTTATATTCAGTATTTAGGCACTAAATTGTATAAAGTAACCCTTATAACCAAAAGTGCTTTGAGAGAGAGGGGGGGGGGGTAAAGCTTGCTGTAAAGAATATTAAATATTGGGGCACTAAAAGGGACGAAAGTGCATTATAATACTGCAACAACGAGACACTCAGTGAGTGAAGGAGATGGGGGGAGGGTGGGAGTGACACAGTCAGTCTCAGCGAAAGAGAGAGACCCACAATGAGAGGCACACATGAGGTAGAAAGACATGCACAGCAATTGAGAGAGAGACACACTCACTGAGGTATTCAGTGCAGACACTTGAAAGCGGGTACACATTCAGCAAGGAAAAGGACGTGAGAGGAAAGAAAACACACTGAGTTACAGAATGGAGAGAGAGACCGTGAGTTAGAGAGACACTCAGGTAGAAAGAAAGAAACATTCAGTGAGGTAGAAAGGGTGAGAGAGACTCACGCGGGAAGGTAGAAAGGGTGAGGGAGATGGTCGGGGAGGTAGAAAGGGTGAGAAAGACATGCTCAGGAGGAAGAAAGGGTGAGAGAGACACATTCAGGGAGGTAGAAAGCGTGAGAGAGACACTCAGGGAGGTAGAAAGTGTGAGAGAGACACTCAGGGAGGTAGAAAGCGTGAGAGAGAGATACACACACTCATTGAGGTCGGAAGAGAGAGAGCAAGAGGTAAAGAGAGATTCGGTGAGGTAGACACACTCAGTGAAGTGGAGACGGACACATTCAGTGAGGCAGCAAAAGAGCACACACAGTGAGAGAGAGAGAGACATACTCGGTGAGGCAGAGAGATGGAGAGATGTACTCGGTGAGGCAGAGAGATGGACAGACGCACTTGGTGAGGCAGAGAGAGAAAGATGCAGTCGGTGAAGCAGTGAGAGAGAGAGAGAGAAAGACTTAGTGTGTTAAAGAGAGATGCACACAGAGGTGGAGGGATACATGGGGAGAGAAAGGAAGAGAATGAGAGAGACAGTTACATTTTCATACATATAATATATTTATTTTTTGTATATTAGTTTCAGTTTATTTACAAAAAAGAAGTAAAAAAAGGGTATATTTTATAATTAATATAAAGAAAGACACATTTATTTCTAAGAAAGACACATTACATCATCATTTATCACAGTGCTCAACACTGTGTGTGTGTGTGTGTGTGTGTGTGTGTGTGTGTGTGTGTGTGTGTGTGTGTGTGTGCATTATGTTCCCATCGTCTGTTCATTTTAGTCATGAAACTCCACAGTGTGTATACACACACACACACACACACACACACACACACACACACACACAACTAGCACCTTACGTGAACACACAAGTGCTTGGGTTCTGTGTTGCCTCAGATTAATGATATAAGGTTAATGGCATATACCAAAAGTGCTGTGATATGGTGTTAGTATTCCGTAGATGAGGTCGGGTCAGGTCAGGTCGTGGAGCAGGAAATGATCACCAGCCACCTTGTGGCGTTTCGTAGGTTCCTGGAGAATCATTTCCAGCGACGGAAAAAGAGATTTCATTGTACACGGCAGGCAGAAAATGGACGGAAAAGGAGCGCGCGAGGAGGAACGGAGTGTCTCGGGTTCGGGTTCGGGATCGGTGCGAGCTCAGGGCCGTTCCTGTTCTGAGTCAATGTTGGGGAACAGCCAGAAACCAAAAAAACAAAAAAAAGGAAAGAAAGATCAGAGTAAGCCGAGCTCTTGCCAGAACTTTCCATCTCACATTGTGCTGCTAATTGGCTGCCACTTGCTATTGTCTGATAGTGATCTCCTGAAAGCCGAATCCATGAAGCACAGACAATAAGAGAGGTGCTATCACTTTTCACTCGTTCGCAAAAGATCTCTCCGGTGTGGAGTGTGCCGCAGAGAGAGAGAGAGAGAGAGAGAGAGAGAGAGAGAGAGAGAGAGAAGAGATAGAGAGAGAGAGAGAGAGAGAGAGAGAGAGATAGAAGAGAGAGAGAGAGAGAGAGAGAGAGAGAATAGAGAGAGAGAGAGAGAGAGAGATGAGAGAGAGAGAGAGAGAGAGAGAGAGAGAGAGAGAGAGGGATGTCATTTGATTATGTCGCTTTTATACAATATCTGGCCAAAAGTATTTGGATCTTCCTTAAACTGTTATTTACACCATTGTATAAAATGCCTTTCAGTGCATTCAATTTTCCCTTCCCTTGAACTGGGAGACCCGAACCCGTTCCCTCGAGCGCAGAGGACAGCTTCATGATGAAATTGGATAGAATGGAGGAGTTTGAGTGGCCTGCTGTAGGTCTCAGGGCTTCTACAGCGTTTTAGTCATTACACTGATATTCAGGAATCAGGAAATGTATCGGGTTTCTTACAGACTGTAATATACACTTTTATTGAGTTTTGGAAAACCTGACATTCCCAGTCATGGGTTGTTCTTCCTCAAACTGTCACAGTTGCGGATCGCACGTTCATGCTGGCAGACCTGTGGTGCAAGAGACGGAGTCATCGGATAGAAACGGGCCAGTTATTGCACAAGAATGACACACAGGTCATGTGCATGAGGTATCCTGAGAATTCACAAGAGTTACTACAAAGTTGGAGAGACACAATTGAACGATTTTCCCTTGATCCAGGAAACCAAAACCTGTTCCAACATGACAAGACCCCTGTGCACAAAGCTACATCTATGGAGATGCTCGGGGAGGAAGAAAGGGTGAGAGGCACTCTCAGGGAGGTGAGAAAGGGTGAGAGAGACACGCTCGGTGATGTAGAAAGGTTGATACTCTCTCAGGGACGTAGAAATGGTGATAGACTCTCAGGGAGGAAGAAAGGGTGAGAGAGATGCTCGGCGGGGTAGAAATGGAGAGAGACACTCTCAGGGAGGTAGAAATTGTGAGAGGCACTCGGAGGTGAGAGTGAGAGAGGTGAGAGAGACACCCTTGGGGAGGAAGAAAGGCTGAGACTCTCAGGGAGGTAGAAATGGTGAGAGACTCTCAAGGAGGTGAGAAAGGGTGAGAGAGACACGCTCGGGGAGGTAGAAATGGTGAGAGAGACATGTTCAGGGAGGGAGAAAGGGTGAGAGAGGCATGCTCTGGGAGGTAGAAAGGGTAAGAGAGACACGCTCTGGGAGGTAGAAAGGGTGAGAGAGACATGCTCGGGGAGGTAGAAAGGGTGAGAGAGACATGCTCGGTGAGATAGAAAGGGTGAGAGAGACACGCTCGGGGAGGTAGAAAGGGTGAGAGAGACATGCTCGGTGAGATAGAAAGGGTGAGAGAGACACGCTCGGGGAGGTAGAAATGGTGAGAGAGACATGCTCGGTGAGGTAGAAAGGGTGAAAGACTCCCAGGGAGGAAGCAAGGGTGAGAGAGACACGCTCGGGGAGGTAGAAAGCATGAGAGAGAGAGATGCTCGGGTGGTATAAAGGGTGAGAGACACTCTCAGGGAGGTTGAAATGGTGAGAGACACTCAGGGAGGTGAGAAAGGGTGAGAGAGAGATGCTCGGGTGGTATAAAGGGTGAGAGACAGGGAGGTTGAAATGGTGAGAGACTCAGGGAGGTGAGAAAGGGTGAGAGAGAGATGCTCGGGTGGTATAAAGGGTGAGAGACACTCAGGGAGGTTGAAATGGTGAGAGACTCTCAGGGAGGTGAGAAAGGGTGAGGGAGAGATGCTCGGGTGGTATAAAGGGTGAGAGACACTCTCAGGGAGGTTGAAATGGTGAGAGACTCTCAGGGAGGTGAGAAAGGGTGAGAGAGAGATGCTCGGGTGGTATAAAGGGTGAGAGAGACACTCTCAGGGAGGTAGAAATAATGTTATAAACAATGTTTTGTACGCGACCCGTCGCACCTGCACACGACACGAAGCGCGTCACATTCCAGCAAGGACGCAGCCAGTGTTTGTGTCGTTACTCAGGAAAAAAGATTCTTTTTTTAAAAGTGATTATTTCTGCACTCGTTTATCACGCGGGTGTTTTCTCTCCCTCCTCCAAAATATTATTCAACAGTCGGGAGTTTGGCAGAGAGACTCTTGAATAAATTTAACATGTTAGCATCACACCGCCAGGGTCCGGGTTCGATTCCCGTCTCGGCCATGTGTGTGTGGAGTTTGCATGTTCTCCCCGTGCCTCAGGAGGTTTTTCTCCGGGTTCTCCGGTTTCCTCCCCCGGTCCAAAAACATGCACGGTAGGTTGATTGGCACCTTGGAAAATTGTCCCTAGTGTGTGAATGTGAGTGTGTGTGTGAGTGTGTGTGTGTGTGTGTGAGTGTGTGATGAGTTGGCATTCCATCCAGGGTGTATCCTGCCTTAATGCCCATAGACACCTGAGATAGACACAGTCTCCCCGTGACCCGAGGGAAGATCGGATAATAGCGGTAGAAGATGAACGAATGAAATATTTTTGAAGGCAGTAAATTTACACTATTACTTGAGTAAAAAACGTGATTTGATACCTTACGTTTTTTTATATCTATAATGTAATGAATGTGAACACTTTTAACACCAGTGCTGACGGAACAACCTGGTCGTTCCCCATACATGTTAAACTTCAACAAGTGTTACATTCTAATCTGCATTTCTGCTCCATACACGTGAATTTAATGCACACGTTTGAATTTAATGCACGCGTTTATTATAACACAACTCGCTCTGCAGTCTGACAGCTGGTTCGAGGGTGGAGCTCTTAACCACAACCTTGTGTTCACATAGAATTATTTCTTCGTTTCGTTCCCACGGCTTTGTCGCTCGAGTCCAAGTGTCACTTTTGCGCGTTCTTGTTTTGCAAAGGCGTTTTTCACTCGTTCTCCGTTTCTTTTAGTCCCGGTTATTAAATCTGTATTAATAATGTACTTCTAAACTAAATTCTTCACCAGTCAATGTTGACTTGTGCGGATTATATAGAACATTATCGCAACACTCTTTTATTGCCACAAGATGTGTGTGTGTGTGTGTTTAGGCTGCTACAACCCGTTTAAAACCTGCTCACAATGAGGCCATACTTATGTAAAAACACTTACTCACGACTTCCTACGCTCTTGGAAAAAAGTTGCCGTCTTTTTGCCTATAATCTGAATTTAGTTTATTAATAGAAACACCTCATGTACTCGTTTACATTGCTGCAGTATATATTATATATATATATATATATATATATATATATATATATATATATATATATATATATATATATATATATATATATATATATATATATATATACACGTATATATATATGCTGCAGTGCATTAATCATGCGGGCAGCAGTGTGTAAGTGGTTAAATCAGGTCAGAAGGTTCAGTTCATGTTCGCCGATTGGGGAAAAATACATCTGAAGCCAGATGTTTGAATATTGTGATCATATCAGACTGGAATCCAATTCCCATGTATTACTGACATAAGCCATTCTGGTGCATTCTGAAATGCTTTTCTGCACAACACTAATGTAAACAGAGTTTATTTGAGGAACCATATATTCGAGAAAATCGCATTTCTTTTTTCCTGCCAGGATCATATCTGCTAATCTAAACATCAGTTTACAAGATGGACGGTTCGGGACGCGCACTTTGCGGTTTGTAGAGTTCCGATTTGCCGGCCATGTCGTGGCGTTTCCCGCGCCGCTGGGTATTTAAGGGCTGTGCGGCGTTCGAATGATTCTTGTCGGCTTCTCATGTCTCAGATTTTTTTTCCCGCCTCCTGGTTGACTTGGATTATTATTCTTATTAAAGCGTTTGTTTTTGCACCTTGCGTCTCACTTTGGATCCTTTATTTACCTGATGCTAAGAAAACGGCAAAAGTTTTTACAAAGTTGAAACTTTGTAAACAACGAAGACAAATCTAAGTGTTGTTATTGTAATAAACTAATATGTTGCAAGCAAGGTGTCAGGACCAACACGACTAAATAACTGCGGTTGGTTCGCGGATTGGAATCGAAACTGGGAGTCAGTAAGAATCGGAATCGATCATCAGAATTGGAATCGTTCATTCATTCATTCATCTTCTCATCTCTAACTCTACTCTGCTTTTTATCCGATCTTCCCTCGGGTCACGGGGAGTCTGTGTCTATCTCAGGCGTCTATGGGCATTAAGGCAGGATACACCCTGGATGGAATGCCAACCCATTCGCAGGGCACACACTCACACACACACACACACATTCATACACTAGGGACAATTTTCCAAGGTGCCAATCAACCTATCGTGCATGTTTTTGGACCAGGGGGAGGAAACCGGAGAAAAACCCCTGAGGCACGGGGAGAACATGCAAACTCCACACACACATGGCCGAGACGGGAATCGAACCCGGACCCTGGTGGTGTGAGGCGAATGTGCCCATCAGAATTGGAATCGAAAAAATGAAAATGGTACCCAACCCCAACCAGTCTCTAATTCTTTTCTGGCAGATAATCACAGTTTTTTTGTTGTTGTTTGTTTTTATGTGAAACCGAGCTGCTCATTGAAATCTTAAATTACACATTTCTGAGATGCTTAAACTCGCTGATCTGGTCTGGTCCCAGTGCCGTGGTACAAGTCTCAGAGATCAGATTTCTCCCTGTTCTGATTGCACTGTGACTGGTTGATTGGACAGTGGGTTGAATGAGCAGTTCAGTTGTATTTCCTAATAAAGTTAGAGTCGAGGGGAGTTTACCTTTAAAAAATAAATGAAGGTTTCAGTGTTAAAGGTACCTTTTGATTATTTTTTAGAGTAAGGTTTTCCATGGACACTACATGCACCTCCCCAGGTAATAGATACACACTAAGGGTACACATGAGGTCATGAGAGACAGAAATGCTACGCGGGAATGATGGTGTGAATCGTGGCCTGACCTGAGGTCAGAATTACGGGGGGCAAAGTACATGTATTTATATATGTATTTATATGTATGTATATACACACATATATATATATATATATATATATATATATATATATATATATATATATATATACACGCATACACACACACACACACACACACACACACACACACACACACACACACACAACACACACACCATGTGTACCATGTACCAGGCATAAAAGTGATGAATCTACAGCACATATAAATCGGTATCGTGTAATTGTTACATAAGATCAAACACTCATGGTCAGTATTAATGGCGTCCAGTCAGAGCACCAATGAGGCTGCTGATGTTGAAAATACGAGACGATAAAGAAGACAGTGTGCTGTTGTGTAAGCAGGCTTGTGGAAGGGCGGGGGGGCGGGGGGGGGTTTATATATAGATATATAGATATCACCCCACAATGCACTGCACTGCCAGCTCACTCTCTAATGTGAGCATAAATCACACAAGAGCCTGATGGAGTCTTTGCCAAGCTCCGACCATCATATCTCACTCTCTTACCCTCTCTCTTTCTCTCACTCCATCACTTGGCGCAGGTCCAAAGCTGATCAGACACGGAGCTATTTATTCCACACATCCGGCCTGTGTTGGCTTTCGTCTCGGATGATTTTCAACATTACTGGCAGTGGTGTAGTGAATACTTACTTGGATTGGCCACAATGATGATGTTAAACCCATCCAATCCCATCTAATAGTGTATTATGGGATGGGACGTATGATAATGTAATAAAAATGTCATCGTAAATGACATTAAAAAGATTGTAAAAGCATCATGGGTTTCATCGGTGTATTCAGTTTTATTTCCCTAGCATTAGACAATAAATCTAGCAACAGACAATAAAGAGGTTAAGTTGGAATGTTTTGTGCTTATACATTTGTTCCTTATAAGGTGGCTCAGTGGTTTAGTACTTGGTCTTTGGATCTGACGGTTGTAAGATCAGATCGTAGCCGCACCGCTCCCGGGCCCCTTAGTGAGGCCCTTAATTGGTATCTGCTCCGTTGTATGAATAAGCCGCTGTAGATAAGGCAAATGTCATGCATGTAAATGATTTGCACGGTGCACATCGAGTGCACATGATTAGGGGCTACCAGTTGCCGTTTATTAGTACTCTATAGACCCTATGCACAGCAACACAGCTCTCCCAGCATTCCTGCTCCTTCCGGAATGCGTCCTGGAGGTCTTCTTTTCAAAGCGCGTCAAGCACCTACTGCGTTTTGTGTTCTGCATTGACCTTTGACCCAAAGACTAGAGTGGGTTGCGGAAGTGAGCTCATATTGTTTCATGTGTGAGGAGAGCTCGGTGACACGTTAGCACAGCTCCCAGTGTACACAGAGCTATCTATTGGCACACTGACGTGCTCCCTGTGACTGTGCATGCGGCATTGTGCTGCCCCCTATTGGCGTGTTACGAAACTAGTCTCAAATCTTTTTTTTTTGATACAAACTCACGATGTGTCCGAGAGCAGCACAATATTCTCAGAAGAAAGGCGCTATTTGACGTATGTGCGTGATGCGTTTAGTACTATTTCGGTTAGTTTGCAAACACTTACATTGTATTTTTTGGTATTCATTCATTCATCTTCTACCACTTTATCCGATCTTCCCTCGGGTCAAGGGGAGTCTGTGCTTATCTCTGGCGTCTATGGGCATTAAGGCAGGATACAGCCTGGATGGAATGCCAACCCATCGCAGGGTACACACACACACACACACACACACATTCACACACACATTCATACACTAGGGACCATTTTCCAAGGTGCCAATCAACCTACCGTACATGTTTTTGGACCGGGGAGGAAACCGGAGAAAAACCCCCTGAGGCACGGGGAAAACATGCAAACTCCACACTCACATGGGCGAGCCGGGAATCGAACCCGGACCCTGGCGGTGTGAGGCGAACGTGCTAACCACTAAGGCACCGTGTCCCATATTTTTTGGTATAATCATTTTATTCCTGTAAAACACTTTGATTTACCATTGTGTATGAAATGTGCTATTTAAATAAAATTGCCTCGCCTCGTATCAGAGGCAGCTTTGTGCTTTTGGTTGTTCCTCAACATGGCCTGGTCAGGAATAAAGTTTCCTAATATGGCGGGAATGTTTTGCTGTTGCTCCCGGTGTGTTTATTTTAAAGCATGATTGATATTCTGGAAATAATTCGCCCCACTGTGTGCGTGTATGTGTGTGTGTAGGTGTGCGTGTGCATGTGTGTGTAGGTGTGTGTGTGTGTGTGTGTGTGTGTGTGCGTGTGTGTGTGTGTGTGTTTTATTATCATTTCTTTTCCCATTACAAATATGATGTGTACTGCCGTAACGTAACTCATGCGACACTCCGTGTGTGTGTGTGTGTGTGTGTGTGTGTGTGGTGTGTGTTTGTTTTTCCCTCCAGCACGGCGAAGTACAACGTGCTCACGTTCCTGCCGCGGTTCCTCTACTCACAGTTCAGAAGAGCAGCCAACTCGTTCTTCCTCTTCATCGCCCTGCTGCAGGTAAAACACACAGCGCCGGAACGCGAGGATTACAGCAGCTCTCTCTGCCACTGATAATCATCTATCTTTGGCTCGACTTACTGTGGAAAGTGGCCTCAGATCCACTGTGTAATCCTGGCTTAGATGAACTTTAGATGAACCTGGCTGATTTCCTGCGAGTCACGTTTTTTTTCCACGCATTCAATTGGACAAATTCGATCAGTTAAACGGGGGAGAGAAGCATGTCTGCATACATTCATCGTCCGCTTTACGCCTGTACACGTGCCCGTTTATTCTGCATACAGTTATGTAGCTACAGCAGTCCTACAGAACCTGGTCACAAGTACAAGTTAAGTCAGATCTGGGAGATTTATCGTCATTATCGAGTCATTCGACTTCATGGTAAATGTTAAAAAAAACCCATGTGATAATAAATATAAAAAACAAAGCGCAAACGTGAACTTTATAACAATTATAATTATTAAATCATTATAATCATTACATAGGCACGGTGGTTTAGTGGTTAGCACGTTCGCCTCACACCGCCAGGGTCCGGGTTCGATTCCCGTCTCGGCCATGTGTGTGTGGAGTTTTTGCATGTTCTCCCCGTGCCTCAGGGGGTTTTTCTCCGGGTTCTCCGGTTTCCTCCCCGGTCCAAAAACATGCACGGTAGGTTGATTGGCACCTTGGAAAATAGTGTATAGTGTAATAGTGTATGAATGTGTGTGTGTGTGTGTGTGTGTC
>JACRUU010000025.1:7411650-7479150 GCA_030449085.1 Kryptopterus vitreolus | reverse complement strand
GAGAGAGAGAGAGGAGGGGTGTATATAGAGAGAAAGAGCAAAGTGTAAAGTTTTTTTTTTTTCTTCCCCGTCCTCATACAAGCTATGCGCATACGGTTACCATGGAGATTGTGCTATCTGTGGAAAAGGCACGGCGTTTAGTGTATATCGGAGGGAGCTATAAATAGAATGTTGAAGAGCATTGGAAATAATCTGGTTTTAAAAAAAGACAGACAGACGTGGTTATTATTAGTTTCAGCAGACGCTCATTGTCTTCAAAAGTCAGCAGTGTTTTCTTTGTGAGCTCTCACTATGGAACAAGTTTAATGTGTTTCTGTAGCAACAATAGAAAACCTCAGTGTGTATGTGGTTATGATATATATATATATATATATATATATATATATATATATATATATATATATATATATAGATATATATATATATATATATATATATATATATCTATATACATATACATATATGCACACACATACATACATATATTGTGTGTGTGTGTGTGTGTGTGTATGTATATATATATCTTTTATGCTGACATGATTTGTAGGATCTTAGCGTTCTCCAGAACGCTAACTAGTCGTCCTCCAGAAAGTGACCACAGACTTAAAGGCACAGAGTTATATTTTCCCTTTGCTTGAACCCAAACCAGTCAGAGCTGCTTTGCTAGAAAATGAATCAATGCTGTTTAGTCAGAATTGAGAATATCACTGTACTGTGTATATTTGTATAGAGCAATAACTGTTGTGTACAGCGGAACATGTACACGATGTACAAAACGTATAACAAAAACATATTTCTCTGTTAATAACACCTTTCCAGGTCGATCCCCTATGAATCGTGTATGGTGACTGATGGCCTTTTTTTTTTTTTTTTTTTTTTTTTTTACATCTCACACACAGCGAGCACATGAATCTTTCCGCCTGTTTGATTCATGACCTGCTAAGATATCGCCCTTTATTTATGCCTTTTGTTTTTCCCTTCCAGCTGTGTTAATGGAGATGATTGGAAATGTACACTCTGACAAAGAAATCTGTTTTCCTAAGACTATTGAAAAATGCATGGCTTCTTCTGGCCCTCTGACACACACACACACACACACACACACACACACACACATGCACACACACCAACGCACACACACACACAGAGTTCAGATTCCCTATATATATATTGCACCTATAGCATTTTTCTTTTGTTGCTTAAATGGCATAAAGAGCACGTTAAAGAAAGAGAAGAACTACGGGGGCAGATAAACAGATAGGAGAGGAGAGTGTAGAGAGAGGTGCCCTTTAAATGGCATAAAGAGCAACGTAAAGAAAAGAGAGAGATGAACGGGGTGAGACAGATAAACAGATATGAGAGAGAGACCTAGAGAGAGGTGGAGCGGATGAGACAGATAGACAGGTGGGTGAGATACAGAGAGGTGGAGCGGATGAGACAGATAGACAGGTGAGAGAGAGAGAGATATGAAGGGGTTGATACAGATAACCAGTTGGACACAGAGGCAGATAGCATGGGTGAAAGAGAGAGAGAGAGAGGCACACACAGATAGACAGGTGAGAGATAGAAAGATGAACAGGTGAGGAGGGGCAGAGGCTGATGGGTAAGAGAGAGAGAGAGTGGATGGGGAAAATGGGTATATGAGAGAGAAAGAGAAAGTCAGAAACGGCAAGAGGAAGACTTGCACTGGCGCACACACACACACACACACACACACACACACACACACACACACACACACACACACACAGGTATACAGAGACAAATGTAAAGACACTCACTGTTTTTTTTTTTTACTTCTTCCCCCCATCAGTCACATGACTCCTTCCATTGTATTGTTAATGAGTGTGTTTTTTGCAGGTAGTGGTGGGAGATGTAGTCAAAGTAAATGGCAAAGATTACGTTCCTGCAGACACGATACTGCTGTCCTCCAGGTAGACACGTGCACATGCCTGCTGCTATAAGCAGTGGCCATTCGTCAGCCCAACCCCCCCCTTAGTCCGTCCGTCCGTCCTCTCCCCCAATCATGTTCACACACCCTGCAAAAGGAAGTGCGGCAAAGTCCATACACTCACATCTGTGGCGTCAAACAGAGGTTCTGAAGCTCAGTCTGAGAGAACCCCCCCCCCCTGAGCGCACCACTCGTCCCCCACACTTCCTTCGCAGGAATGCTCCGCCACCGAGTAACACTCTCAGGACGTGCCTGCGTTCTCCCTTTTTTTTTCCTTCTCAAAATCCATTCGTCAACCTGCTCTATATCTGGAAAGAGAGCCGCCTCTGATTTACTATCCGATATCTACAGTATATAACGCCCAACGCCCCCCCCCCCACACACACACACACACACACACCCGGGTACACGCCGTACCTGTTATTTATAAGGTTGGCATTTTCTCAGACGGCTTTTGAGAACGAGCTGGACGTTTGTGTTTCCTTCCTCTGTATGAATTAATACCTGTGTCTGTTTCTGTCTTTTTTTTTTTTCCCCCTTTTCCTCCTTGTTTGGTCTGTCTGTGCTCCCCCCCCCCCTCGCTCCCCTCTCCTTCATACCATCCTACCCTTTGTTACTTCTGGGAATGCTGGGTAATTTAAGGTGGCAGTTGGGGAGGTAGTGCGAGCCTCCAACGGAGATCACCTTCCGGCCGACCTCATCATTCTGTCGTCCAGGTCAGGAACTGCGACGGGCTGCATGAGTGGTGCGGGGAAGGCGGGTGGGGGGTGGTTGCTAGTGGTGGGTGGGAATGTTGGAGAAGTGCACAGGTGGAGGGATGCTCCTGCTTTGACTTTTGCTTTCTTTTTCTCTCTTTTCTCTCTTTCTCTCTCTCTCTCTCTCGCTCTTTCTCTCCCTCTCTCTGGCTCTCTCTCTCTCCCAGCTGCCCAAGCTAATTTTAGTAACACTGAGGTGATAATTGTTTTAGGTTCAGATCAGATTACAAGCTACAGTATGAGCTCAGATTTTCAGGGGATAAAAAAAATCTCTTCTTGATTTTTCCGGAGCGATTAAACCTCAAATCTTTGTAATTATGGGATGCATCAGCATCAGGCCGCGCTTTTCCATAACTGGGGCCGATTTCGTTCATTATTTAAGTAAATAACTAAACCCAGACGATCTTTTCCTCTTTTCCGGATCAGTGGTGAACAATGATAAAGGAGATCCGATTGGTTTTTTTTTGTATTTGAGTAGTTTATCTGTATTTCACTCATGTATTTCTGTTTCCTTTCTGAGATTTGTACTTTAACATCGCTGTATTTTATTTCGAAAGTGAAATATCTTTTTTATTTACCAATCGTTAAAAAACGTCGTTACTATACATTTTATAATAGTATTAATAGTGTTCACGAGTGAAGGTTTAAGTCTTTGAGGATTTACAGCTGTTTGAAAAATATGCGCGCTTATCTAAAGCTGTGTGTGGTGTGTGTGTGTGTGTGTGTGTGTGGTGTGTGTGTGTGTGTGTGTGTGTGTGTGTGTGTGTGTGTGTGTGTATGTATATATATATATGTGTATATACTCTATATCTGTGTATCTATATATCTCCTATCTATATATATGTGTCATATGTATTGTGTGTGTATGTGTGTGTGATGTGTGTGTAGTGTGTGTGTGTGTGTGCTATCTCTATAGCTCTATATCCTCATATATATATATATCTATATATATATATATATATATCTATATATATCCCGATATGTATATGGTTCAGGTGGTGGCTTAGTGGTTAAGGTAGTGGTTAAACCCCTCTTAACCCTCCATTGCTCATTTGTAAGTCACTGTGGATAAGGGGTCTGTCTGCCAAATACCATAAATATATATATATATATATATATATATATATATATATATATGTGTGTGTGTGTGTGTGTGTGGTGTATATATATATATATCTATATATATAATATATATATATATATATATATACACACACTGAATATTGGTTACAAATAATTGGTCACTTTCTAGATAATAAAAGTATAACACTATACAACATCAACTATAAATCAACGATATAATTCTATACAAATAGTTTTTTGCTACTGATTTCAATACTTATATTAAATATTTATATTGCCGTTTTATTCCAAATAATACCTGATTAGAATGGAATTAGAATGATTAGAATGGCTTCACCTCAAATTGCAGTTTGCGTCTGGACTTGTTATACGTGCAGCACGCTTTAGTGAAACGCCTTGAGGTTGGGAGAATAAACCAGTGTGTTGAAACAGTGTGTACTGAGTCAGGGCATGGCTGCATGCTGTCACATCGCTAAATAAACACGGTTCGGCTCGACCTGCAGAGA
This sequence comes from Kryptopterus vitreolus, assembly GCA_030449085.1. NCBI lineage: Eukaryota > Metazoa > Chordata > Actinopteri > Siluriformes > Siluridae > Kryptopterus > Kryptopterus vitreolus. The sequence continues at coordinate 7,474,855 of JACRUU010000025.1, read as the reverse complement.
ATCTGCCGTCCTGAATAAAGAATAAAAAATGCACTTTAGGTTCACTTTATAGTCACCGGTGATACATTTATTTTTTTGCTACTCTTTGCTATCTGTTCCATCTGTGTGCCGTGCCACTGTGCCGCATTCTCCTTTGTTGCATGGTGTCGTGACAAATCTCGGCAGCTAAGTGCAAGACTTCTGTAATAAACAAAGACATCGATTTTTATTATAAAACTATTGGGAGATCCAGTTTTTCTAATCTATTACTACAAAGTTGGAGGGATAATATTGTATAGAGCATGACTTAGCATGACTTGACCAGTTCCAGTGCCCAAACAGGCTCTGTAATGATATGGGGTGGAGTTCTGTTGAGCCCTGTTGAACATTTTTGGGGTGAATTGGGCCTTTGGTCACATCCCAGATACAGACGTGGACAAAATTGTTGGTACCCTTTGGTCAATGAAAGAAAAAGTCACAATGGTCACAGAAATAACTTTAATCTGACAAAAGTAATAATAAATAAAAATTCTATAAATGTTAACCAATGAAAGTCAGACATTGTTTTTCAACCATGCTTCAACAGAATTATGTAAAAAAATAAACTCATGAAACAGGCATGGACAAAAATGATGGTACCCCTAACTTAATATTTTGTTGCGCAACCTTTTGAGGCAATCACTGCAATCAAACGCTTCCTGTAACTGTCAATGAGACATCTGCACCTCTCAGCAGGTATTTTGGCCCACTCCTCATGAGCAAACTGCTCCAGTTGTGTCCGGTTTGAAGGGTGCCTTTTCCAGACTGCATGTTTCAGCTCCTTCCAAAGATGCTCAATAGGATTGAGGTCAGGGCTCATAGACGGCCACTTTAGAATAGTCCAATTTTTTCCTCTTAGCCATTCTTGGGTGTTTTTAGCTGTGTGTTTTGGGTCATTGTCCTGTTGCAAGACCCATGACCTGCGACTGAGACCAAGCTTTCTGACACTGGCTAGTACATTTCTCTCTAGAATTCCTTGATAGTCTTGAGATTTCATTGTACCCTGCTGCACAGATTCAAGACACCCTGCCAGACGCAACAAAGCAGCCCCAGTGCCAGACGACAGATATACATTTTTTCGTCTGTGAACATACAGCAGCAAAGCAGCCCCAGAACATAACAGAGCCTCCTCCATGTTTCACAGTAGGGACAGTGTTCTTTTCTTGATATGCTTCATTTTTTCGTCTGTGAACATACAGCTGATGTGCCTTGGCAAAAACTTCGATTTTTTGTCTCATCTGTCCACAGGACATTCTCCCAGAAGCTTTGTGGCTTGTCAACATGTAGTTTGGCATATTCCAGACTTTTTCTTTCTTGCAATTTTGTCCACGTTTTTTATGATTCTAACGGAACATCTTCCCACAAGGGTGGAGGTTGTTATAAGAGTTAATCTGGACTAAATGTGGAACGGGTTTTCAACAATGGTGTCCTCCTTGGTCGTCTCCCACGTCTTTGCTTGGGAGTCTCCCATGTAGTCCACTTTGGCTCAAACAACGACGGATGGTGCGATCTGACACTGATGTTCCTTGAGCATGAAGTTCACCTTGAATCTCTTTAGAAGTCTTTCTAGGCTCTTTTGTTACCATTCGGATTATCCGTCTCTTAGATTTGTCATCAATTTTCCTCCTGCGGCCACGTCCAGGGAGGTTGGCTACAGTCCCATGGATCTTAAACTTCTGAATAATATGTGCAACTGTACTCACAGGAACATCTAGTTGCTTGGAGATGGTCTTATAGCCTTTACCTTTAACATGCTTGTCTATAATTTTCTTTCTGATCTCTTGAGACAGCTCTTTCCTTTGCTTCCTCTGGTCCATGTCGAGTGTGGTACACACCATATCACCAAACAACACAGTGATTACCTGGAGCCATATATATAGGCCCAATGGCTGATTACAAGGTTGTAGACACCTGTGATGCTAATTAGTGGACACACCTTCAATTAACATGTCCCTTTGGTCACATTATTTTCTGTGTTTTCTAGGGGTACCATCATTTTTGTCCATGCCTGTTTCATGAGTTTATTTTTTTACATAATTCTGTTGAAGCATGGTTGAAAAACAATGTCTGACTTTCATTGGTTAACATTTATAGAATTTTTATTTATTATTACTTTTGTCAGATTAAAGTTATTTCTGTGACCATTGTGACTTTTTCTTTCATTGACCAAAGGGTACCAACAATTTTGTCCACGTCTGTAAATGAGTGAAAAAGTCAATAAGCACACTCCAACGTCTAACGGAACATCTTCCCACAAGGGTGGAGGTTGTTATAAGAGTTAATCTGGACTAAATGTGGAACGGGATGTGCACGGGATCAAGTCCCGAAGTGTCCACAGACTTTTGCCTGCATGGTGTACGCAGACTCGAGTGGCTTTTAGAAGTGCGCGGTTGGTTTGTATCTGGGAAAACGTCTTTGCTTGGGAGTCTTGCATTTCGCTGTTTCGTCAGTCCTAAATGTCACTTAATTATCACTGGATATTTACAAAGATAAAAAATATAACTCTAATGTCTATCTTTTCCTTCGTAATGATCATTTCTACGTTTCAGTGAACCGCAAGGAATGTGTTATATAGAAACCTCAAACTTGGATGGAGAAACCAATCTGAAAATCAGACAGGTGAGCATTTGGGTTTTTTTTGGGAGCCAGGAACGTGGCTCTTAAACAGATGCTCAGAGAACTGTAAATCACTTTGGATTAGACCTGCAAAATGCCACCGTTAAAAAAAAAAATTACCTATAAAAATATGACAGAATAGAACAAGGCTTACTTTTTTGATGTATAGCTGTGATAGAGATACGTATACGTAATCAGTGCATTATCGCTACATATTATACACCCCCAAATCCCAACCTGTATTTCATGCACACTTTTTTATTGGCTGACGTGTATCTCTTTATCATAGCTATATATCCGAAAGTATTATTATTCTATTCTGATGACTGTTATTAGTGTGGCGATGTATTAATCAGTGCAGATTATCTCTGAGGTACCGGTGTGTGTGTGTGTGTGTGTGTCTGTGTGTGTCTGTGTGTGTTATTATTATTGTTAAATTACAAAAATAAAAAGCAGACATGTATGTAGGTATGTGTATATATGTGTGTGTGTGTATATATATATATATATATATATATATATATATATATATATATATATATATATATATATATATATATATATATATTTGATCCTTTTATTGTGAATGTGTTTGTGTGTGTATATGTGTATGTATAAATAAATAAATAAATATAAATATATATATATATATATATATATATATATATATATATATATAGATCTTATATATATAAATGTAACGCTTTTGCGTCGTTCCCGTGCACAGATCTATAGCAGAGCGTTTGTTGCTGGTCTTTCACATTTCTGTTGAATCATCGCAGGGCCTTCAGGTCACGGCGGAGATAAAGGACATCGACAGCCTGATGCGCCTGTCTGGTCGGATGGAGTGCGAGAGTCCCAACCGGCACCTGTACGAGTTCGTGGGCAACATTCGTCTGGATGGACACAGGTGAGAAGGATACGGCATGATGTGTAGAAAGGGAGCAAGTGAGGGAGGAAAAATGATTGCAGTAGTAAATAAGGGCCTCCTGAAATATTGATGGCGCACGCGGTGTGATTTATTAGAGAAACTGCTGAAATATTAATGACGGAAATATCAAGAGATTTACACACACTGCGTTCAGAACAAATGGCTAAAGATAAAACCCTCCATTGATAGGGTTGGAAAATTAGATCCATGTTCCAGCCTGGGAATGAACGGGAATATAAGGGAATCAATGGGAATAAACTGTGATTTACCTGAACTCCGCGTGACGGTGTGTGTTTTCTTAATCCAGCACAGTGCCACTGGGACCGGATCAGATCCTCCTGAGAGGAGCGCAGCTCCGAAACACGCAGTGGGTGCACGGCATCGTGGTCTACACGGGCCACGACACCAAGCTCATGCAGGTGAGGCGTTCCGATAAGCGATTTTCTCCACAGGGGATTTGCTAACGGAGCGCTTTAAACACCCGAGGAGTGCTGAAATGGTGCAGCGTTTGTCCGTTGCACAGGAGTGCGAGGCTGCAGATGTATGATGGGAGGCGGCTCTGTCGGGCGTACAGCATGGGAATGGGGCTCACCTGCTTTATTAATCCACAAAATAATAATGTTTTTCACAAAAACGGCGCGTTATATTAATTATATAAATAAATAAATCATGTATGCGTATAAGGGGCACGGTGGCTTAGTGGCTAGCATGTTCGACTCACACCGTCAGGGTCCGGGTTCAATTCCCGTCTCGGCCATGTATGTGTGGAGTTTGCATGTTCTCCCCGTGCCTCAGGGTTTTTTTCTCCGGGTTCTCCGGTTTCCTCCCGGTCCAAAAACATGCACGGTAGGTTGATTGGCACCTTGGAAAATTGTCCCAAGTGTATGAATGTTGTGTGTGTGTGTGTGTGTGTGTGTGTCCTGCGATGGGTTGGCATTCCATCCAGGGTGTATCCTGCCTTAATGCCCATAGACGCCTGAGATAGGCACAGACTCCCCGTGACCCGAGGGAAGATCGGATAAAGCGGTAGAAGATGAATGAATGAATGTATGTGTATTAAAGTATGCTGGTGATTGAAGAGATCGGAAAAAACCTTTGTGTATGATTTCAGGATGGTTATTAGTAACGTGAGTACACGCGCTCGTGACATTTAAGTGTCGTATGGTATCAGCTGTCGGAATAAGGATGCCGGATTAATGCGCATGGAGCAGGTGGTCATAATTTTATGCTTGGTTGGTCGTATACTCTCTATGATCTGTAACACATTTAGCAGTTTACCGTAACTGTGTACTTGCTATTATTCCCACATTGGTATTATTACCATTGGTAGCTCAGTGCTCAATATGGTGGTTCAGTGCTTAAAAAGGTCAGGGGTTCCAGCCCCAGTATCTCCAAACGGTTGCCCTTGGGTCCCTGATCAAGGCCCTTAAACCTTTTTGCTCCATATCATGGCTGATCCTGAGCTCTGACTTCCAAAAACAAGCTGGGATATGCGAAGAAAGAATGTCACTGTGTTATAATGTATATGAAGCATGGCACGGTGGTTTAGTGGTTAGCACGTTTGCTTCACACCTCCAGGGTCCTGGTTCGAGTCCCGTCTCGGCCATGTGTGTGTGGAGTTTGCATATTCTCCTCGTGCCTCTGGGGGTTTTTCTCCGGGTTCTCCGGTTTCCTCCCCAGTCCCAAAACATGCACGGTAGGTTGATTGGTACCTTGGAAATTGTCCCTAGTGTATGAATGTCTGTGTGTGTGTGTGTGTGCCCTGTGATGGGTTGCATTCCGTCCAGGGTGTATCCTGCCTTAATGCCCATAGACGCCTGAGATAGGCACAGACTCCCCATAACCTGAGGGAAGATCGGATAAAGCGGTAGAAGATGAATGGATAATGTATATGTGACAAATAAAAGCTATTCTATTATTTAAAAAAAAGGCTTCTGATCAAAAGGTTGTGAGTTCAAATCCCAGCACCGCTGAGTTGCCCAGTTGTATAACAAAACAAGTATATAAGAAGGCTACAATAACACACACATATTGAGCAGAAGAGCATCTCCGGGACACACGTCTAATTCCGAACCTACGAAGCGTCATGCTACAAAGAGTCACACCTACTTGTTGTGTTGTGTATGATTATGATTAGGTGCTCCCTGTGACCGTGCATGCAGCCTTGTGCTGCCACCTGGTGGCATGTTATAGAACCACCTCGTACATACAAGTCGCACGTCGAATTTCGGATGACTTGATATCCCTCTCTTCTCCCAGAACTCCACACGCCCCCCTCTGAAGCTGTCGAACGTCGAGCGCATCACCAACTTTCAGATCCTCGTGCTGTTTGGCTGCTTACTGGCCATCTCTCTGGTCTGCTCCGTCGGACAAACCATTTGGAAGTACCAGTACGGCAACGACGCCTGGTACATGGACCTCAACTGTAAGCGTCCTGCTCACCTTCTCATGATGTCCCGCCCTCTTGTCTCTGTCTGCTCACTCATTTGTTGTATTTTTTAATTTATTATTAATTTATTTATTCTTTACTTGCATTAATGTCAGCATTTCTTTGAGTTTGCTGTGTATAAACAAATATGCATTGCTACGCAAGTGAATATTTGTCTGTAAAAAACAAACAAACAAACAAAAAAGACGGGAATACCTTTGTATTTCCCTGTTAGATGAAACTGTTGATATGGGATGTGCAAATGGTTGAGTATCACAACGCTGCTGAATATTTTTATTTTTTGTTTGTTTTATTTAATTTTGTTCTCTTTTTCCTTTTCTAACATTCTGTCTTTGGTTTGTTTTTGTTCTTTTCTGTGTTGTTGTCATTTTTTTTTTTCTTTTCTTTTCTTTTCTTTAACAGCTCCAGGTAACAACCATTTAAAAGCCCTGGCCATGCGTGAATCAGCCCTCCTTACTAATCCCTAGCTGAGGCTCAGGCTTTGCTGAGCAAACCCAGGCCGTTATGCGCTTTGCCCTACTTTGTGAGGGCGATTGCAGAGGACGGCACACACACCAGCGATCCAGTGATAGGTTTATCCCCTCCAGATATGTGACTGTATAGACTTTCCTAGTGCCTGATCTCGGCCATGTTTTCCCCTTCCACCTCCATTCCCGGTGACACGTTAAACTCTTTGCGAGTACCTGGCCCCAAGCAGCGTGGGTAAAGCAGTGCTCAAGGAGGCTCAGGATTTTAGTCCTCCTTTTCTTTGTCCGATATACGTCGGCCCCGCGAAATACCAAACTCGGAAAATGAACGAAAAACGATATTAATACATTAAACATTTATAACAGTGTAGTAACAGCTGATGTATATCTAAATTTAGTATTCAAATATTTAAGTTTTTTTATACAATTATATAAGTTTTCCTATATGTATGTATGTATGTATGTATGTAGATATATATATATATATACATAATGATAGATGATAGGTGGATAAGGATATATGTATATATAGATATATATATATATATATAGGTATATATATATATATATATATATATATATACATATACATATACACATATACACATATATATATGTATGTGTATATATCTATATAGATATAATATGTATTTATATACACACACTCACACACACACATATTTATATATATATATATATATATATATATATATATATATATATATATACTTTTTAAAATGTTTTGTTAAATAAACAATAGCTATAGTAAAAAACAAAAAAAGGGAAAAGTAAAATGACAATTTTATGAACAGTCTGGAACATTACTTTTTGGTCAGAATGCACCTGACATACTCTTGACTTCCTCGAATGTAAACGCATGAGCCAGCATTCGTAGGACCTTTAGTAGTCATGATGCAGGATTTCCTGAGGGACAAACACTGACCTTTTCTAAATTCCTCTCCCTCTTTTACCCCGAGCCGCTGCTTCTACTCCCTTCTTCCTTTTTTTCTTCCTTACGTTTTACTTATTGATCTTCTTTCTTCCTTTCTTCGTCTTCCTTCTTACTACTTATTTCTTCTTCTTCTTCTTCTTGTCCCTCTTGCATCCATGCTCCAATTGCAACGATCAGAAGACATTGCCAGACGTTTTTTTAGGGGGGGAGAAATCTCTGCAGTCTGCACTCTATGACCACGGCTCTTGCAAACCGATTAACATGTCACCCAAAATCATCACACTTTGTTTCTCTCAGCCTGTATTTTAAAAAAAGGTCGCTTATGTCCAGTTCGATCCCGGCTTGTTTAATGACCTCTGCCGTTCCCTGCAGTCGGAGTCTGCCTTTCGGAATTACGCAGCGCTGCTTTATGAAGTCAGCTCAACAGGCCGAATTTAGAACGCAGCCATCGCAGATCGTGAAGCGTACTGTTCCCGGGAACGGAAAAGGTCATAATCCAGGCCTCCATCTAGAGATTGATTGTGTTCTTTGAAAGGAATGAGACTCGGTTCGAATGCTAGGTATTGTTTTGTATCGAACACGGGGAGGGGGGGGGGGTGGAGGGAGCGGTGCCATTGATTGATTTGTTTGAGCCATTTCCATACTTTTCCACGTTTCATTAAAAACGTTCATAGTGTAAAGACCGAGCGGGACGTATAATAACACTTTCTCTTTCCATTTCGAATCCCCTGTAGTCTGTAGTGCACGCTAGCGATGGTGTAGCTCTTCTCGCTTGCGCGTCCCGTCGAGCTCTTCGCAGCGGCGTGGCTATTATTCATCATAAATAATTCATTTGACATTTGCCCCCCTGCGATTCGCAGCCATCAGCGTCGCCCTTGTTTGTCGGAGGTCATATTCCATGAGACCCGTTAATACTTGATGCACAAGGGCCTGGGAGACTCGCTAACTCTTATGCGTACACACCACCTGTAGTGACACCAGAACCCCCCCCCACCCGTCCCACCCGCCCTTTTTGCTTTAAGTGTAAATGTCTGTAAATGCCGAGGGGCGTCTTCTAAATTGCTGAAAAGGCGGCAAGTGCGCTCTTTGCCTCAACCCCTGCTGCATCCGAAGCCTCAGCTACAACCCCTGCCATGATCCAATCCCCCTAACCTCGTACCACATTGATATTGATGCAGGGCTCTCGGCTGCACGCTCGGCACTCGGCCGCATGTCGTGCCATGCGATAGTGAGTAGTAGATTTCATGCAGTGTCTGAAAGGAAAAGTTATCCAAAATATTTCCCCTTTAATGTCCTTAACCAACAAATCAATTACAAATGTCACCACTCCCTCTTTATATTTATTTATTTATTTATTTATTTAGCCCCACCCCTTTCTCCTCCTCCTCGCCCTCCCCGTCCTCCTCCAGGGAGTGTGCTTTGGGCCGAGTCCCTCTCCTTTGCATCAAATCATCCGAACTGGCCATTTTGCCTTCCGTCTCTCTAGCGCTCATCTCTCTTTTTTTTTTTTATCCCCCTCTCTCACTCTCTCTCTCTCTCCCGCTATGTTCACGTTCAGCCTCCCTGACAGTAATCTATCCTCATTGGCCACCTCTTGCTTCCTGTCCGTTCTAAATATGTGCTTATTATGATTTTTTTTTGTTATTTTTGGCGCCCTTGGGTAAGGACTCCCTCTCCTATCTGCTCTGATAGAACAGGATTGGGTCGTGTACAGGACAGGTAATGCTCGCGTTAAACTCACGGTTAGTTCACGCGTGAGCCGTGACGTGCCATGTGTCAATGTGGCTTGATTGATTGATTGATTTATTTTTGGTTTCGTTTTTGGGGTTTTTTTTTTCGGTGTATCTCCAGTTTGTGTTCACGTTTGGGATTTGAGATGGGAGAAGTCTCGGTCCTGTCACCCCAGTGCTTTTGTGTGGAACTCATTGCTTGGAGTCGTGCACTTGTTTACTTCCCCCAAAGACGGCTGCTAGGACGTCACCAACTTTGTTCAGAAGCTCATCAGTCTGAGTGACGGGGGTTTGCTAATCGAACGGGTGGGAGTCTCTTGGTTGGAGGCTGATGGGAGACGGGGTGATAAAGGGGCTAATCTCAGCTAATGGCACAGCGTTTGGACAACGTTCTGTAGAATGTGCGTAACGTTGTGGAAACGATGCCCATTAGATGGGGGTGAGCTTCTGGCATTGTTGATTTTTTATTTATTTACCCCCCCCCCCTTCTTTCTTTTCCCTTCAACACTCACTTTGTTTATTGGAACTGATTCAATTTTCTCTGTACTGCCCCTTCTTTCCTCTCTGTGCTTCTTTTTCCTTGTTTTTTTTCCACTCCGGACTGCGTCAGATGGCGGTGCGGCGAACTTCGGTCTAAACTTCCTCACCTTCATCATCCTCTTCAACAACCTGATTCCGATTAGTCTGCTGGTGACGTTGGAGGTGATCAAGTTTATCCAGGCCTACTTCATCAACTGGGTGAGAACGTCTACTTACTTTTCCAGTCAGCTGACAAAACAGTCAGTGTGGACGGATGGACAAAACCAAAGAGAAAAATATTTACTTTCAAATATATAATCATTATTATTTACATAGTTAATCACGATGAATCGCACAATGGCCATGAGTGATTAGTTTGCACATTTTCAATGTACCATAAATGAACACTTTCATGGCTCTAATACTGTAACTAACTGTAACCGATGTTATAATTATATAAATGTTTTATAATTATATTAAAAAAATCTAAATCTTTCCCTTTAATAAAATGATTGATTATTTAAAATTGATTTTACTATGGCAATTTTAATTTTACTGTTAATTTCAATGTTACTTTGTTTAGTGGTGGTTTTAAGTGTAAAATATGGGACGTGGTTCCTTTAAGAATTCTGTTCCGGTTGCTTTTCCATATAAACTGGTGATACGTTTAGGTTATGCGGAAGCGCATTGAAATTCCCAAAAGAAAAATGCGTTTTATTGCGTAATAAGGATTTGGGAATGGTTCCACAGTAAAATACGCTAATATAGTGAGGAGATCATGCCTGTTGTGAATGCGCAGCTAGAGATTCTTTATTCATTTGTTCTTTCTTATCTGGGTTTTGTTCATTCGCCAACACAACGCAGCGTGAAGGAGCAGATCACTCACATAGCAATGCCCACCGCATTTAGCGCGCGTTAATAACATTAGTGGCGTTAAAGCAAATTTACATGAATAACACGTTAACTTTGACAGCCCTTATATAAACCAATCCCATGGTGTAGTAAACATCATTCCGACTCGGACTTACATTTGTATTGTAATGAATTTAAATGAATTATTTCAGATGTCTGGAAAAGTTTTTCGTATTTGCATTAACACTTGGAAGCGGGAACGTCCTGTGAGTTTATCCACAGAGAGTCGAACTTGCCCACAATCCGATCACACATGACGACTGTATGACAGCTCTGTAATCTCGGCTCTGTGATTAGGGAAATCCTCAGCAGGTTTAGAGCCCGTTTTGCAGGGTAACATTCATACTGCGGACACTTCCCCAAACACGCCGGTCAAAAGTGTTCCGTCAGACTAAATAAAAATGGGCAAGGTTAGGGATTTTACGCCAGTGTGACTCGCCCAGTTGTGATGGCTAGACGTCTGGCGCAGAGAAGCCCTTGTGAGGTGAGGTGTGTCCCAGTCTGCAGTGCTTAGTATCTATTAAAAGTGTTGCAAGGACAGAATAGTGGTGAACTGGGACAGGGTCAGGAGTCACACAGGCTCGTTGATACCCGTAGGTGGAGTAGACTGGCCCGTGTGTAAAAGGTAAAAGGGCGACAGGTACGGACACACGGTCATAATGCTGCAATACTGAGGGATGGAGAGTTTAGTGTTTTTACCACAGATCTGCCTCACAAGGGTCGAGTATCCATTTTAATTTGATCCATTCCGATTGTTATCGATTCCCAGTTTCGATTCCAATCAGTAAACCAACCGAAGATGTTTAGACATGCTGGTCATGACATCTTGCTTGCAAAATATTAGTTTATTACAATAAATACATTTTTTACAAACCGTAGCCACACTTTCGATTGCTTCCCCACGATGCGTCTTGTAAACTGATGTTTAGATTACCACATAAGGTCCTTACAGATAAGACGCTTGGGAAGGTCCTGACAGATAAGATGCTCGGGAAGGTCCTGACAGATAAGACGCTCGGGAAGGTCCAGATAAGACGCTCGGGAAGGTCCTGACAGATAAGACGCTCGGGAAGGTCCTGACAGATAAGACGCTCGGGAAGGTCCTGACAGATAAGACGCTCGGGAAGGTCTTGACAGATAAGACGCTCGGGAAGGTCCTGGCAGATAGGTAGCTCGGGAAGGTCCTGACAGATAAGACGCTCGGGAAGGTCCTGACAGATAAGACGCTCGGGAAGGTCCTGACAGATAAGACGCTCGGGAAGGTCCTGAAATAAGACGCTCGGGAAGGTCCTGACATAAGACGCTCGGGAAGGTCCTGATAGATAAGACGCTCGGGAAGGTCCTGACATAAGACGCTCGGGAAGGTCCTGAAATAAGACGCTCGGGAAGGTCCTGACATAAGATGCTCGGGAAGGTCCTGACAGATAGGAAGCTCGGGAAGGCCCTTTCAGATAAGATGCTCAGGAAGGTCCTTATAGATAAGACGCTCGGGAAGGTCCTGACATAAGATGCTCGGGAAGGTCCTGACAGATAGGAAGCTCGGGAAGGCCCTTTCAGATAAGATGCTCAGGAAGGTCCTGACAGATAAGACGCTCGGGAAGGTCCTGACAGATAAGACGCTCGGGAAGGTCCTGACATAAGACGCTCGGGAAGGTCCTGAAAGATAAGACGCTCGGGAAGGTCCTGACATAAGACGCTCGGGAAGGTCCTGAAATAAGACGCTCGGGAAGGTCCTGACATAAGACGCTCGGGAAGGTCCTGACAATAAGACGCTCGGGAAGGTCCTGACAGATAAGACGCTCGGGAAGGTCCTGACATAAGACGCTCGGGAAGGTCCTGACATAAGACGCTCGGGAAGGTCCTGAAATAAGACGCTCGGGAAGGTCCTGACATAAGACGCTCGGGAAGGTCCTGACATAAGATGCTCGGGAAGGTCCTGACAGATAGGAAGCTCGGGAAGGCCCTTTCAGATAAGATGCTCAGGAAGGTCCTTATAGATAAGACGCTCGGGAAGGTCCTGGCAGATGCTCGGGAAGGTCCTGACAGATAGAGCTCGGGAAGGCTCGATAAGGCTCAAGGTCCTGAAGATAAGACGCTCGGGAAGGTCCTGACATAAGACGCTCGGGAAGGTCCTGAAGATAAGACTCGGGAAGGCTCAGATATAGGGAAGGTCCTGACAGATAAGACGCTCGGGAAGGTCCTGAAGATAAGACGCTCAGGAAGGTCCTGACAGATAAGACGCTCGGGAAGGTCCTGGCAGATAAGACGCTCGGGAAGGTCCTGGCAGATAAGACGCTCGGGAAGGTCCTGATAGATAAGACGCTCGGGAAGGTCCTGGCAGATAAGACACTCGGGAAGGTCCTGATAGATAAGACGCTCGGGAAGGTCCTGGCAGATTGGCAGGTGAAAAAGAGGAATCGAAATTTCGATTTTATAACACGTTTCCCGATTGTTAATCTTGGGTATCCAATCCCGGGAATCGGAATCGATTGTCCGTTCTCAAATCTAAGCGTGTAAAATTCATGCCAAATGTCCTTCTTCTGATCCGCACGCTTCACACCAACACCGCTTAAAAAAGTCTGAGTAAAACTAAAAGTGGAACATTATCAAAACAACCTATTTACAGTTGACGAAACCGAATCTGGGCTGTGACACACAGAGCAGCGTCTGTGTTTGTTTTTAGAATTTCCCAGAACGCTGGAACCGTCTCAGCTGATGCGCTTCACATAGTTTTAGTTTAGCCCGGAACATTGGCTCAGTGACGTGTAGTGTGTTATTAATCTCTCTACATCTGTGTGATGATGTGAAAGGAGTGGAAACTAGCGCTGCTCAGATGAAGGGGGCGGAGCTAATAAAGGACATTTTTTCCTTTGAATGCATATTAAGGGAAAGTAAAATGCAAATTGTAGCGTTATTCTATGTGAATTTGCAGTATTTCACTGCGAGATGGTAAGAAAATAACTCATGGGTTGTACATTTCGTTTTTAGGACACTGACATGGTGTATGAAGTGACCAGCACTCCGGCGATGGCTCGAACGTCCAACCTGAATGAAGAGCTAGGCCAGGTACAACACAACAATAGTGAAAGTAATCATTAAAAAAAAACACAAATATCTCATATGATTATGATTATGATCTTTCCTTTTCTGCAGGTGAAATATATCTTTTCCGACAAAACTGGAACATTGACCTGCAATGTGATGCAGTTTAAGAAGTGTACTATCGCCGGGGTGGCCTATGGGTGAGCCTGCGTCCATCTTCCATCTTGTGTGTGTGTGTGTGTGTGTGTATATGTATATGTGTAAATATATATATATGTGTGTGTGTGTGTGTGGTGTGTGTGTGTGTGTGTGTGTGTGTGTGTGTATAATAACCGCCACTATATTCTGGGTTGTGATCATCAACTGTCTTTTGTCAGGATCTTTCCTCTGCGTCTTCAATATTTCACCACAGCAGTTTTTGTGGTGTGGGTTTTTTTTTTTTGTTTGTTTGTTTATTTGTTTTATTGGTGTGCCCCCTGCTCCGTCATTGCGCCTTTACTTCTAATCCAAACAAAGCATAATTAAGTAAAATGACATATTACACAATGACAAATTACATAATGACATATACATACTCTGTTTGGTGATTGCGGAGAAAAGGCGCTCGTTCAGCCTCGTAGGTATTAGTGACATCAGTTGGGGAGACCTGGGCTTCGGCGTTCCCCATCTCATCTCATAGGTTTTTAGTGGGATTGAGGTCAGGGCGTCCATCCATTCCACCACATCATCATTGTCATGCTGGAATCTATTCGGGCCTCCTAGTCCCAGGGAAATGTGCTGCATACAGAGGTATATTGTGTGTATAATTATGTACCTCCAGTATTGTGAAAGGATCACATACGAGTGGGGGGGGGGTGGGGGGCGGGGGGATTGGGCATCCGAATACATTTGTGTTCATCCAGTAGAGTACAATCATAGATAAACGCATGAATGTTCTCTTCTGCCTGACTGCACAGTGTCTACACTTTACTTCGATGGCTTATGGGCTTTTGTTTAGCTTTGGGCTTTATTTACCCCCCCCCCCCCCCCCCCCAGTAAAAGCGAGTACACGCCTCTGCTGTCCTGATCTATTTTTGGTCGCAAAGGGCGGAATTAGATGTGCTGCATTAGACACCGGTGTATCGCTGTGTCTGGGGGGGAAGGGGGCGAGGGGGGGTGGAGAGAGGGGGGTTTGGTGTTGTTAGGGGTGACATCGCCAGCTGGGCACGCGTATGTGTCTAAATGACAGTGCTGCAGTGTGTGTGTGTGTGTGTGTGTGTGAGGGAGTATGTGAGAAAATGTTCATCACCACACAGCAGGAGACGGATGAGAGCTCAAGTCTTGAGGTTCTCTTCAGTTCTCTCAGGGATGCGATTCTTATAAGCTAATCTTCAAAGGAGGGGGAGGAGTTTGGGGTTTATTGGATTCGAGTACTATGTATCCCATTCTAATATACATTGAAGGGCTCTACACACACACACACACACACACACACACACACACACACATATGCAAGATAAGATGATGATGATCAGGTGATCGGGAATGTCTCTGGTCTTAGTCAGGTTGAAATCACCGACTCCCTGTGCCTCATCCACGTTAGCCGTACTACTTGTCGCCTTCTGCCACGCTTGATGTAAACAAGCCTGGGGTTCGTGATAAACAGGAAACGATGCACCAATAAATAGTTGGTTGAGAAATAAGAAGAAGAAATTCCAGCTATTTGTGTAAAAGAAAAAAAAATTAATGAGTAAAAGCAAAAAGTGGCAGAAAAATGTACCTAATTACAGTAACGAGGTGTGTGTGTGTGTGTGTGTGTGTGTGTGTGTGTTTCCTGTGTGTTTAGTCTCTTCTCCCTAAGGCTTAACACGCGTCACTAGTGGGTGTATTGATGAAGGGCTTTTTACTTCTTCCTCATGAGTATATTTATGCTTCCCTTTTTTTTTTTATCAGCTTCACATAAGAATGACTATTTTCAACTAATGCACCCCCCCAACACCCCAACACCACCCCCCCCCCCTTCCCAACACCCTCCTCTCCACCTCCAACATGAATACAGCAGGTCAATATTTATATTATGAGAAGGATAGAAACGTAATGATGGAGAGAAAAAGAGGGAAAAAAGGAAGACATGAGGAATGGCCTAGATATTTTATCTGCTGGTTAATTAAAGGAAACGTGAGTCTGTTTGGAGATTTGTGTGAATATTTTTTTAATTTAATTTTAGTTTATTCAATGCAATATATTTATAGTTTTATGGGGCCAAACACTGAAGGATATTGTATTATTAGTGATGCTTGCAAAGCGTGAATCATAACTCATATCGGGCGGCCCGATGGTGTGAGGTGTGCTATTACTTTAATAAGGAATCGCCCTGCGGAATTCCGAACCCGGGGCCAAAAAGCGGGATTTTTTTTCCCCATGGAAAATGAATGGGGCCGAAATTTAATTTGTCACAGCTCGGCCCGAGATCGTCCGACATGCAAATGGGAAATATCTACCTGTAGGGAGTCCGGAGTGGATCACGCTCATATGTCTCTCGAACGCCACACCCGCTCGGGAATTCCGGGAAATCGGCAACATTCAGGCACCATAGAGAATGAATGGGGAAATTTGGCGCTCCGCTGATCGGCCGGTGTTCGCCCGACATGCACATTAGACATATCCACTCGTAGGTGAGATGGAGTAGGTCGCCGATCGAATCCCAGACCCGCTCGGAATTCTGAAATCCATGTGTCCTGGTGCTCGGGTTCTGAAAATGCTGCTTGACGCTAGAACTGGGAGATTAATCGAGTTCAAGTTTATGGTTGATGTTAATGTTGAAATCACGGAAATCGTTTTTATAATTTCACATTGGTTTGGCACAACGGGCTTCCGTAGTTCTCCACCTCCCACCCTGTGCTTGCGAAATACGAAATATAACAAGGCAGCGTTGCTCTGGCCAATTCAAAGAGCCTGTTTCCAAGAGCAGCGCGTTTTCATCAGTTGTATGGAAATAGTTCGGGTCTGCGACATCAGACAACAAGCCAAAAACCCGCTGTAAAAATGATCTAAAGTTTGTGCCCACTAAAGGAAGTAAGTAAAGGTACAACTACAGCACAACTAATTTATTCCACCACCTCAAACAAAGCCGTTGTTGAAAGGGGAAGTGTGTGTGGGATAAACATCACAGGAGCAGCACCAAAATACCGGCTAAAAACATTAGCGGACACATTTTCCCACCATATCGAAAATCATATTTTGCCAATAAATAAATAAACTTATATGACATGTCACCCAGCTCTGCATGTCCCGGCGTAATTGCTTCACTCTATACCACGCTCCCATGTTGTGGTGTGGCCTCTCGACCTTGTGTTTAACCACACCAACGTCTTACATGACACCGACAGAACAAGCGATGCGTTAAATACACACACACACACACACACACACACACACACACACTCTTGAGACGCACACTTGTTCCAACACACGGATAATTAATGTAGAAGTGTAACTAATGAAGAAACTTCCCATGGGGGGGGAAATGTTCATTCATTGAACTACTTCAGTCTGTCTGAGGGTGTAATTGTTAGGGTTTCAGTGGAAGGTCATATGTTTGAATCAGAACAGTGGCTACAGCCAGGATAATGAACTATTGTTTTCTGGGTGAGAGCAGTGGCTGCTAAAGTCGCCTGCGTATGAGGTTCATTCATAACCACATGACCCCGAGTTTCACGTTTCGCAGATTTTTCACGGTTGCGACCACGTGACACCATGCGGAAGTCATCCTCCATCTCACCTACGAGTGGATAAATGTGCATTTCGGGCGAACAGCGGAGTGTCAAATTTCCCCATTCATCCTCTATAGGGCCGGAAAGTCGTGAATTTCCCGAAATTTCGAACGTGTGTGGGGTTCGGGACGTATAAGATAGCGATCCACTCCGGACCACCTACGAGTGGATATGCCATATGTGCATGCCGGACGCTCACAGACCGAACTGTGTGGCACGAAATATCCCCTCCATTCATTTTCTATGGGAAAAAAATTTTGGCCCCGGGTTCGAAATTTCACCAAGCGATTCCTTATAAAAGTAATAGCAGACCTCACACCATCAGGCCGCGTGATATGAGGTACGATTCGTGACTGTCGGACAAAAACTACGGGAATCAGTTACGCGGCGAAAATTTGACCGATTATAATAGTGATGCTTTTGCACGCGTCACTAAAAACGAGGGCTGTCGATGTATTCAGATATTTAATCACTATGTACCATAATTGAATGCTTTTTATTTTATTATACTCTAATAACTGTAACCGATGTTATAACTCACTCAAAATCTCCCCCTTTTAAGAAAGTTATTGATTATGTGAGATTTATTCTTTTTCCGTTTAATATTGATTACTTGTTCATTAATTCATCCAGTCACAGGTCTGAAATGGAGGATGGTAGTATTGCGGAGGAGGAATGGTAAGCTGCGTGTTGTGTGACCCCCGTGGTGTCTCTGCTTTCCTGTCATGTGTTTTCTTATTCCCTGTGCATGTGGGTTAACAAGTGTGTTGTGGTTTGGAGTGGCATGTCGTCAGTGAAACTCTGGATGTTTCAAGGTTCCAGGTCTGGACTGTTGGATGATTGTTTTACGTTTCTGTTGTCCTTTGTTTATAATAGCGCCCGTTCCATGTGTCAAGTCTGTTGGGAAATACATTCGCTCTACGAAGCACTTTTCCGATCCAGGATTTCCTCCTTTTGGTTTCCAATGATCGGGCATAATATTATGACCGCCTGTTTAATATTAACGATATGACCAGTATGTATGGATGTGGTCAAAACATTCCTCTAGAACCTAAATATGGCCCCATTTCAAATCTCCTTTCATTTCATTATAAACATAAAGCGTAATACATTATTCTTAAAAGGTAAACCTGCATATTGTGTTGCTGTATCTCCCGCAGTTCTCTGTCGTAAATACAGATGTTATCCTTGTTCATATAAGAGAGGTAATTACAGTGAGAACCGAATTGAATAAACATAATGCAATCCATATTTTAGTCGAAATGCAGCAAAACATAAACAAAAAATTGTGGATAATAATAATAATAATAATAATAATAATAATAATAATAGGGAGGTGGTGTAGCCCAGTGGTTAAGGTGTTGGCCTCTGGACCGGAAGATCACTGGTTCAAATTCCACCACCAGCACCACCACCAAGCTGCCACTAGTGGGCCCTTGAGCAAGACCCTTAACCCCCAGTTGTAAGTCGCTCTGGATAAGGGCGTCTGCCAAAATGCCCTAAATGTAATAATAATAATTATTAGTTGGGTTCCAAGGGGCACAATGGTTTAGTGGTTAGCACGTTCGCGTCACACCGCCAGGGTCCGGGTTCGATTCCCGTCTCGGCCATGTGTGTGTGTGGAGTTTGCATGTTCTCCCCGTGCCTCAGGGGGTTTTTTTCTCCGGGTTCTCCGGTTTCCACCCGGTCCAAAAACATGCACGGTAGGTTGATTGGCACCTTGGAAAATTGTCCCTAGTGTATGAATGTGTGTGTGTGTGTGATTGTGAGTGTGTGCGTATCCTGCGATGGGTTGGCATTCCATCCAGGGTGTATCCTGACTTAATGCCCATAGACGCCTGAGATAGACACGGACTCCCCGTGACCCGAGGGAAGATCGGATATAGCGGTAGAAGATGAATGAATGAATGATTTGGGTTCCAAGAAAAAAAACATCCATGAACGCCGAACCACGAATAAGCGGGCAAAATGTATATCAAAACAATCTTATTTATTTATTTATTTATTTTGAAATAATAATTAGCAAATGAGCCGATCAGCAGTTTTGCAGTTGATTTGAATTCTATGATGCTGATAGTCACTTTTGCGGACGTGTCACCAGCTTAACCGTGCGTGCAGTTTGTCACCTTCTTGCAAGGTAAATAGAAAACAGCACTTTTTAGTGCAAGTTCTGAAACCCTGGGAAAACCTCATGGGAAGGAGTCTGAATATATCCCCGCTACAAGGCATCTTTCCTCGCATTCAGCTCGTGCATGTGGATTTTGCACAGCGCATGGCATTTCGGAA
Source organism: Kryptopterus vitreolus (assembly GCA_030449085.1). NCBI lineage: Eukaryota > Metazoa > Chordata > Actinopteri > Siluriformes > Siluridae > Kryptopterus > Kryptopterus vitreolus. The sequence continues at coordinate 7,455,181 of JACRUU010000025.1, read as the reverse complement.
TTTGAGCGTGTTCTTTGTGTTACTGGGACGGCGACAGCACATTCTGAGAATTCGATTGAGTCATTTGTCGCTGCAGCTCGGCCGTCGATGGGTTTATCTCGGTGCCGCTTGGGAGCTTGTGCAGCGTTTGCTTTTGCGATCGTCTCGAAGAGAAAACATCATTAGCAGCCATTATTAGAAGGAGAATGTGTGGCTTTATCTGAACAGCAGTGTGTGGTGACAGCTTGGAAGTATTCCCATTGTTCAACGAATCGTCCCCCCCCCCCCCCCCCCCCCCCCAAGTTTCTCATTTCCCTCTGCACTAATGAATGTGGCACTGGAACGTGTGTGTGTGTGTGTGTGTGTGTGTGTGTGTGTGTCAGGAGACATGAAGGAGCATCACGTCATTCCTGACCCTTCTTTGAGTCTATTTTACTAAAGGCAACTATGAAAAGTCTTCTACCTGGAATTGCATATGCCGTAAATCTGAAGTGATCATCTGTGTGAGCGTGTGTGTTTGTGTATGTGTGTTTTTGCGGGGGGGGGGGGGGGGGGGGGTTGTGGACAGGGGGGGGGCAGTCTTTGTGTGCCCACAAATTAGAGCAGCTATATGCCAGATTCCATTATGACTGTGACCGTGAGTAGACTTTAGGCTATAAAGGTCTGCGAAACCACATCAGCAACAGGGTCTGTTTCCGTGGAGACGGTTGCTTGGCAGCAGATCATCAATAGCGTGATCACTGGCTCAGGCAGTGCGGCTTATTGAATCACTTTACAGGTCAGAACATAACGTCAGTGCTCAGGCAAAAAAATCTGAACGACACAAAGGCGTCTTCCACATGTACACATACATATACAAACACCCATATATATATATATATATATATATACATACATACATACATACATACATACACACACACACACACACACACACACACACACACACACATATATATGTATCTCCACAACAGGTATGATCTCCACAACAGGTATGAGCTCCACACTATATTAGCGTATATTACCGTATGGAACCTCATTCCCAAATCTGTATTATGGAATAAAGAAAACGCATTTTTCTTTTATGAATGCAATGCGCTTCTGTATAACCTAAACGTATCACCAGTTTATATGGAAAAAGCAACCGGAACAGAATTCTTAAAGGAGCCACGTCCCATATTTTACACTTAAAACAACCACTAACAAAGGAAGTGACAAGACAAAAATGTATTCAAAAACAAGAAATGAATATTAAAAGAATAAGTTTTACATTTCCAAATATTTCCCCCAAAATATGTATTTAATAAATATGAAAGAATCAATAGTTTAATAAATGATAATCATTAAAGGTAGAGATTTTGAGTGAAATTGATATAATAGCATCTGTTACAGTTAGTTAGAGTATTGGAAACATGAAAAGTATTAATTTATGGTACATTGAAAACATTCGATGAATCACCAGTTAAATGTTTTATTAATTGACAGATATATATATACATACATATGATATTGAATATTGGAGAATATTCTGCAAGGCAACATTGATAATTATTTCCTTAGAATGCCTAAAATATGATTTATTAGAAGAATTAGGAGCAGATGGGTGATGATCGAGTGACGGTTCATATATGAGTAAATGTTCAAATAGAATAGTTTAATTATGCGCCTTAAATATATATATATATATATATATATATATATATATATATATATATATATATATATATATATATATATATATATATATATTATATATATATATATATATAGGGGCACGGTGGCGTAGTGGTTAGCACGTTTGCCTCACACCGCCAGGGATCCAGGGTTCGATTCCCGTCTCGGTCCATGTGTGTGTGGAGTTTGCATGTTCTCCCCGTGCTTCTCCCCGTGCCTCAGGGGGTTTTTTTCTCCGGGTTCTCCAGTTTCCTCCCGGTCCAAAAACATGCATGATAGGTTGATTGGCACCTTGGAAAATTTGTCCCTAGTGTATGAATGTGTGTGTGTGAATGTGTGTGTGCCCTGCGATGGGTTGGCATTCCATCCAGGGTGTATCCTGCCTTAATGCCCATAGACGCCTGAGATAGGCACAGGCTCCCCGTGACCCGAGGGAAGATCGGATAAAGCGGTAGAAGATGGATGAATGAATGAATGAATATATATAATGTGTGTGTGTGTGTGTGTGTGTGTGTGTGTGTGTATATATATATATATATGTCTATATATATATATATATATATATATATATATATATATATATATATATATATATATTCAATGAGCGTGTTCAGGTATTAGTTTGGAAATAAAATGTATATGTTGTCGTGGCTGTTGAATTACCCCGAATGATTTTTAAAGCCGGTGTCACAGTTAAATGACAGTGTTATATACAGGACGCAGCAGCGCTGGCTCTTTAACAGCAGCTTATTCACTATCAGACTATAGATGACTCCACTAGCAGGAGATAAACTGCAGCCTATACATCACTGACACCAAGATCGATAGTGCTCCTAAAAGTGCAGCAGTCTGCAGTGTGTACACCCGGACACAGGTGCAAACAGCCATGTTGAGACACGTTGTATCCGATGCTAATCAGATACAAACGCTCCTGGATCACGCAAAGAAGTAATCGTACACTGGTTTATTATGGAAACCATTTAAAAACAGTACTTGTTTATGGAAAACTAGCTTTTTGGAGTCTGAAATAAACACCGTGCCCTCTTTCTGTAGTAGCTAAAGATCAGTCTATGCATAATGTCTTAGAGCAAAAGGAAAATGTGGAAAAAAGGAGGGGAAAAATAGATGTTTTTATTCTTGTACTGGTTTCTAATCATGTTATTCCTCTCTGTCCATCTCTTTTTTTTTTTTTTGTTTGTTTGTTTGTTTATTTATTTATTTACAGTCATAGCTTGCACTCGATGGAGGAAGCTGGATTTAATGACCCTAGTTTGCTGGAAAATCTCCAAAGCAATCATGTAAGTACCGCAAACGCCTCGCGTCTTCTTAACCGCACTCGACGCGTCGGAGGTCCAGGATTTCCCAGCCCTCATATCTCGCTTCATATCTACTGCCAGTCACACAAGGAAAAATGGAAGTAAATTGAAGGTTGGGGGGGGGGAATGAGTCTAGCAGCAGAGGAAGAGAAAGTGAAAAGTGGAATTGTGCCAGGCAAAAACACGCTCGGGTATGGAAAGAGAGAGCAGCTGGTGTGATTAGTTTGGAGAATGGCGTTCCTGGCATGGAGCGAGATTCTTTGTGGGAATACATAATTCCCAGTTATCCTCTGATGTCAAACCTTTATTCTCATGAAATCACGGGTATATAATGAGTTTCTATTTGAATACAAGACTTTTTTCACGAAAAATAATAATAAATAAATAAATAAATCAGTCATGTGACTTTTCACGTCCAGTGCTTGATGACGTCCACAAACCGCGTACTTGAGGTAAAATATTACTCCAGTAAAAGTAAAAGTGCCATAGTATTATTCTAAATCGTCAGCACGGCCGCAGTCGCTCCAAGAGTTTCGCCTTATATTGTTTTCCCTTTTTCCTCCTTTTTGGTGTCAGAATTCATGAGTGTCAATCACCAAGCGCTGTTCACCTGAGGGCTGTATTACCATGGCAACCCTCCATACAGAGTTTTATATTCCCTGTCACTTTGAATCCATCTTTGTAGACTTTTGCATTTTGTGTGTGTGTGTGTGTGTGTGTGTGTGTGTGTGTGTGTGTCTCTCTCTCTACTTTTTTCTCTCTTGCTTTCTGTCGGCCTTTGATACTCGCTCACTCCATCTGCTTTGTGTTGTTGGAAAATGTAGCATCAAAGACAGGAAATGCAGGATAAAAGGATTCTAATTGCATTTAGTCCCTAATATACATAACATTGTTCTGATGGACATGTTTGTCTTGGTGTCTCAGGAAAAAAAAATGTGTGTGTGTCTGGAGGCACGGTGGCTTAGTGGTTTAGCATGTTCGCCTCATGCCGCCAGGGTCCGGGTTCGATTCCCGTCTCGGCCATGTGTGTGTGGAGTTTGCATGTTCTCCCCGTGCCTCAGGGGGTTTTTCTCCGGGTTCTCCGGTTTCCTCTCGGTCCAGAAACATGCACGGTAGGTTGATTGGCACCTTGGAAAATTGTCCCTAGTGTATGAATGTGTGTGTGTGTGTGTGATTTTTGTCTCATCTGTCCACTGGTGTGTGTGTGTGTGAAGCCAATCTGTGTGATGGGTTGGCATTCCATCCAGGGTGTATCCTGCCTTAATGCCCATAGACGATTCTGCCTGAGATAGGCACAGACTCCCCGTGACCCGAGGGAAGATCGGATAAAGTGGTAGATGAATGAATTAATTATATGAATATATATATATATATATAGGGGTATAGTCCCATATGTGTATACTGTATGGTATGTGTATGTGTTACTTTTGTGATGTGTGTGTGTGTGTGTGTGTATGTGTATATGTGTATGTGCTATATATAGAAAGTCATCAGTAGAATGACTGTTATATGTAATATAATCCTCCACAGCCCACTGCTTCTGTAATCATGGAGTTTATGACGATGATGGCGATCTGTCACACGGCCGTTCCTGAACGCAGTGAGGACACGATCACTTACCAAGCTGCTTCACCAGGTCTGTCAATCAACGCGTAATAACACAGGACTGCATTCTAACATCTGTGATTTTCAGCCAATAAATCTCCTTATGTACTGTTTTTTTTATTATATAATAAAAGCACAGTGAGCTCGGGGTAGATGAGTGATGATGGTGCTGGGGTACTGATCAGAAGTTTGGGGGTTTGAACCCCGGTATCGCCGGGATCGCTTTGAACAAGAACCTTAACCCTCTGTGCTTCTGGGGTGCTGTATCCTGGCTGACCCCAGCTTCCACAAATAATTTGGGATACACGAAGAATTAGAATCAGTTAGATTAATATATGTCACTCAGGATACTCGGGGGCTTCTGCCAAATGCTGTAAAAGTAAAGATAGGGACATCTAAGTTACACTGTAATGAAGTGTGATGTGTTTGGAAGTGACGTATGCATACAGTAGATTTACGAGAGAAAAATATACTATGTACGGGCATGGTGGTTTAGTGGTTAGCACTTTCGCCTCACACCGCCAGGGTCCGGGTTCGATTCCTGTCTTGGCCATGTGTGTGTGTGTGGAGTTTGCATGTTCTCCCCGTGCCTCAGGGGGTTTTTCTCCGGGTTCTCCGGTTTCCTCTCCGGTCCAAAAACATGCACAGTAGGTTGATTGGCACCTTGGAAAATTGTCCCTAGTGTATGAATGTGTGTGTGTGTGTGTGTGTGTCCTGTGATGGGTTGGCATTCCATCCAGGGTGTATATATATATATATATATATATATATATATATATATATATATATATATATGTATGTTCTTAACAATGTTTAGGGAAGTCTGCATATTGGAACTTTGAAATGCCATAGGGTTTCATTCACACGCAGTGTAAAAAGCTCTTCGACCCGAAACTTCTGACTCCGCCCTCTTTTCCGCAACACAGACGAAGGAGCATTGGTCCGCGCGGCACGCAACCTCGGCTTCGTCTTTTCAGCCAGGACTCCGGACAGCGTCATCATCGAGGCGGTGAGTGTGCAAGGCGACACAGTGTTGACTCTGAACTCCACTTTCTGTTTCCTGTTCATTAACGCTGTTGGGTCCAATAAAGGAAAATACTGCGTTCATGCCTGGTCCTGTCAGGATCACAACACCAGTCAGACGTTTATTATAATATTTAAATGATTGAACCCACATTGATTCCAGATTTAATCAGATGTTCTATGAGATTTTGTAGATTGCTGGTGGAGTTTTCTGCTCATTTACTCAGTGAATAAGGTATTGGCGACGGTAGGGTTGGTGAGGAGGCCTGGGGCGTCGTCGGCGTTCACATTCATCCCGAAAGTGTTCAATACGGCTGAGGACGATGTTCACTCAAGACTCCAATCCATCTAGAGCATGTCTTCATATCTCCTAGTTCATGTGGCAGGACAAGTCAGGTGTCCCAGTACTTTTGCACAACACCAGTTATGTCATTCCGGCTGTAATGCGAATATATAATATAAATATAATATAAATCTATAATATATAATATAAATCTACCACATTATCGTTGCTATAGAAACGATTCACAGGGACTCTGTTAGGGGCTGCTGATTAACATTTAGGGTCTCGCGGGTGATGAGTGAGTGGGATAAGACGTCGTAGCCGCTCGGGACGGATAATCAGTGCAGCGCGCCGAGGTGCTTTGAGCCTCTGTTAATGGATGTTAATGAGGTGGGCGTGTCCGCTTTGCGCCGATCGAGTTCAATTGAATTACAGGACCAGAGACGCACCGCGCCCCGTGTGACCACATGTTAACGTCCGCACTGATCGATTTCAGAACCATCATTTTAAAAAACAATGTTAGACCCATTTATGAAGGTCATTAATGCTGTTCTTTAACCAGCATTTATATGGCTATATGTGTACGTTTATAGTCTGAGAAAAAACAGAAATGTACAGATTTAACACGAGTACTAACTCTATTGTGGATAAATTATATATTGAGATTCTCTCTCTCACTCTCTCTCTCTCTCTCTCACTCTCTCTCTCTCTCTCTCTCTCTCTCTCTCTCTCTCTCTCTCTCTTCTCTCTTCTCTCTTCTCTCTCTCTCTGTCTGATCTATTTGATTTATTTATTTATTGTCAATAATTCCCAGTGCACGTCATGGTCACGATTTGCATGCAGTATTGCCAAAAACATTCATAACAAACAAATGTAGAAAAGAAATAATACGATAAAAATGGTGATAAATAGGACGTTCCAGTATATATATATGTATATATATATATATATATATATATATATATATATATATATCATATATATATAGATATATATATATAATATAAAGAGTTCACTAGAGTGAATTAATAAGCCTTTCTCTATTTGACTTCGTCTTTTTCTTGTGTCTCTGTATATTTCTCTCTCTCTCTCTCTCTCTCTCTCTCTCTCTCTCTCACTCTCTTTGTGTGTATATGTGTCTGTGTCCCTGTCTGTCTCTCTTGTGCTTTCTCTCTCTCTCTGCACCTGTATGTGTCTCTGTCTGTCTCTCTTTTTTATCACCCTGTCCCTCTGCCTCTTGTGACTCTCTCTTTTTGTCTGTAAATCCCTTTGTGTCTCTCTATCTCTTTTTGTCTGTCTCCTGCTGTGCCTTTCTCTTTTTGTCTGTGTGTGTGTGTGTGTCTCTCTGCCTCTCAGCTTGGTCGAGAAGAGCGATACGAGCTTCTACACGTACTGGAGTTCACAAGGTGCGTCACGTTCTATCCCTCCTTTCATGGATAAAGCACCATTTACACTTCCAACTACAGATTTCCTCGTTTTCACCCTGGCGACGATGATGATGATGATGATGATGACTGTTCTTCTCTTCCACAGTGCCCGGAAGAGGATGTCGGTCATCATGCGCACTCCATCCGGAAAAATCCGCCTATACTGTAAAGGAGCCGTGAGTGTCTCGTCTATCACCATAGAAACAGAGTGCAGGCGAACGCCGCAGCGGCGCTTTTTCCAACCATCGTCTCTTGTGATGACTCGAGCTCACACACACAGATCCCAAACAGAGTTGCGTTACAGACGTGTGTGATGATGCATAGAGCTGCTCAATCTGGCAACCCAGAACAACAGGAGATTTTTGTAACTAATTGATTTGTATGATGCAAAAAAAAAAAAAAAACGTATTTATTCTGGGATTCAGGGTTTATTTATTATTGATGTTCCACTTCAGCATGGCAGAACAACAAACCAGAAACTTGGCACGAGTCACTCTGCAAAAACGTCACTGGCAGGAACATTTTGTGTCACCGTGTCGAGTAAAGTATTGTTCAAAAGTTTGTGGACACCCAACCGTAAGATTCCGCAAGTGTGTGAATGTCGCCTTCCACATTTAGTTCCTTCTTTCAGGAAGACGTTAAACTAGATTTTGGAGTTTGCGTGTGGGGATTTGTGCTCATTCAGCCACATAGGTGTTGGTAAACTGTGGTCCTCGTGGCGAGGTCTGGGGTCGCAGTAGTAGATTACACTAGGTTAGAGCTCTATAGCAGGCCGTTTAAGACCCCCCACTCCACCCCATGTATAGTATATCTTCATAGAGGTGGGAAAATTGATGACAGTTGCGTTCCTCCAACTTTGTCGTTTTAATTGCATCATTAAATCACCACCTTTATGCCGCTTTAAATCCACAATTTCTCTGAGGGATCGTTTCTCTTTTATAGGATACAGTCATCTATGACCGCTTGGCAGATAATTCCAGATACAAGGATATTACACTGAAACATCTGGAGCAATTTGCTACAGAGGGTAAGAAAACACACACACACACACACACACACACGCACTATGTGACACAAACCCCCCATTTTTATAGTGTAGCTTTGCAGCATTGCAGTGTGAATGTGCCTCTTCCTGGCGTTAATCCTATGTGTGCTCTGCCCCCTGGTGGCCGAGTGCGACATTGCAGTGCACTTGTCGTTTCAATATTGACACGGTCATGACTGAATCCCACATCTCAGAACAAATGATTCCTCTTTATAGTTTCACAATCGACCAGCATTTGACCAGCCCGTGAGGAAATACACACTCTTGATTCCCTGACTGAGTAATATCAATTCGGCCTCGTGTTTCTTTCTGCATTATTAAACGAGCGTGTCGTTCTCCCACCCCCAGGTTTGCGTACCCTGTGCTTCGCCGTGGCAGACGTATCCGAGTCGCTGTACCAGCAGTGGCAGGAGGTCCATCATCGCGCCTGCACCTCTCTACAGAACAGAGCGCTGAAAATGGAGGAAAGCTACGAGCTCATTGAGAAGGTCAGGAGGCAACACAGCGATCTCCACGCGGCTCGTCTCGCTCACTCGTCTCTCTACGCAGAAATAAAACGCTTTTGCACGATTTTCTTCATCCTGTAAAATCAGCTGTTTATCCAGTGGAAAAGATGAAATAAGGGAGTAAAGATTGAACGCACAGACACTCGTTATTATTTCTGGTGTTTGGAAAAAAGCTGCACAACTCCGTTAGTAATGATTTAGTCTGTCCAGTTTTCTATTTCCTATTTGGAATCCAGCTCCCGTATTGCCAAGCTGACACTCTCGGGCCCTTGAGTAAGGCCCTTACCTTTTGTATTACACTTGAACCCTGCGTTATGACCCTATGTTGGTCTAAAGAAAGCATAGAAAGCATAAAAATGAACAGATCCTCTAAGAGTTGTTTAGAAAGTGTATGAGACTGGCACTTCCAGCAGGGGGCAGCACCAGACTCACATACACGTGTCTGTTTCTCATGCACGTCTTCGAAGCTTTGTCACACACACACACACACACACACACACACACACACACACACACACACATTCTTCACCACAAAAGCCTGAAATAGATCATTCTTAGTGCAAAACATTAATTCCAGGGTTCGGGCAGCTTCAAAAGCTCCACTGGTCAAAAGACAAGGAGCTTCCTGAGCGCAAAACCCTTCAAGCAGCCACACATCCTTTTTCCCTCTCTCTCTCTCTCTCTCTCTTTCTCTCTCTCTCCATCTGTCTGTTTTTCTGTCCTCCCTTTCTCTCCCTCTCTCTCCCCCCCCCTCTCTCTCTCTCTCTCACACACACACACACGTACAGTATTGCACGTGAGCATATATCCAGGCGTCTGCGGTTTAGAGCATGACTGTGATTCTTCGAAGGCCTCGCCACTCCCGTGTCTCTCCCCGATCCCACATCCTCACTCGGGCCGGGAGTGTACGCAGGGTCAACTGACCAGAGGAAATACACTCCTGCAGTTTCAGACTGAGAAAGCCGTCGTCTCCGCGCTTCCACCGCACTTTACGGGAAAAGAAGCCGCTCGTCACGAACGATGTTAAACGCAGAAAGTCAAACATCCCGCAATGAAAGAGAGCCTTGAGGTCGCACTCTGAACCTATTAAGAGTCGTTTGTTAAGCTTCGGACTTGGGCTCGAGTTATAGATAACGCCAATGTAAAAAAAAACAACTATTTGATTTCCGTCTGCGTTTAGATTTTATATGTTGCTTTTTTTTATCATTTTTTCCCTTGAGAAGTCATTTCTCTCGATCATCGTCGATACGTAGACCACATGACAGCAGGCGTATGAGAGCTGATACACCGCTCTAAAGCACCATCCAAGCGGAATTTTCTCAACCGTCAAGGAAGGTCAGACGTTTGGAAATCATTTACTTTTTCCCCTCCGCACAGAGCGACAGAACAAACCTGCGGCTTTTCCCGCTGCAATTCTGGATGTAATTATGTCATTTTTAGTGGGATTTGACTGATATTTATTATTAACCCCCTATTTAGGGCCGAAGACTTAAAAAGAAATATGCGGTAAGCAAATTGACCGCCGGAATCTCTGTCTGACAGAACAATCTGGCACTTTGTCTCTCTCTGTCCGATTAAAGGAAAAAAAGGAATTCTCTAAACAGATCACATGTCCCACTGATAGCCCTCGTGTTATTGAACATGTCAAGCAGCTTGTAGTTTCCATTTTTTTTTATTATTTGTTCTGCGTTTAAGCGACACAGTGTTCATTTTATTGTCAATTTGGTGGAGCAGGTTTCTGTCGTTTCTACCAACAAGTGAGGGAGGGGAAATCGGAATTTGACAAAACATCTGGTTTTATTCAGACCTTGAAGTGTTTGTAGTGGTCTGATTTAGTAAGGACTCCGGTCGGATTCCGAATTCAAACCTCGGTTGTAACAGATCCGAATATATATTTATATATATATATATATCCGAATGGGAATATATATATATTTTTTCAGTTATTGGCAGGCCATCAAAGCTAAAACCTGCCCGCACCAGGACTATTTTTTTTTCCCCCGGCAAACTAGAGTCTGTAAGTGTAATCCGAAATTGATTTCATATTGTTGTAGAACCTGCAGCTGCTCGGGGCCACTGCGATCGAGGACAAGCTGCAGGATCACGTCCCCGAGACCATCGAGACGCTGATGAAGGCTGATATTAAGATCTGGATCCTGACCGGAGACAAGCAGGAGACTGCCATCAATATAGGTGAGTTCCAGACGGTTCCCGGATCTCATTTCCCGGGGCGAAAAACACGGCGGCGAGGAGCTGATGCAACGCACGCGACTCCACCGCCCATCGCTCCTTCCTCCTTTCAGTCTCTGTGGCTTGCCTTGTTTCTCAGATGTGGCTCGTATGATTTGCCTAAACAGCGGTCTGTTGTGAGTTTGGGCTTCAGACAGCTAGTAGGCCAGGAGCAGAGCCAAACAGAGTGTGCTGTGTGGCCACCTAGCAGCTCAACCTTCAATCAGGCCTTTGTGTTGAGCAGCTGCAGAGTCACGGCTACACACGTGGAAGCTACACAAGCTGCCCTGCAGCCGCCTTCGCATCCAGACACTCGTGATATCCGCAAAGCACCTGAAGTTTTATAGTAGTGATCTATATAAAAGTGAATCTTTTATATGTGTTCTGTGTTTACACAGTACTATATATACGTTATAAAGCCAAAAAGTACAAGTATATATATATATATATATATATATATTTTTTTTTTTTTTTTATCTCCTTTTGGATCTGTAAACCCCTCCCCTACTCTTCAGGGAATGCTTTCCATCGTGGGAATTTGCTCTGCCCCAATAGGGGAGGCGGTAACTCAGTGGTTAAGGCAATGGCCCTTAACCCACAACTGCTCAGTTGTTAGTCTCCCTGGATGAGGGCGTCTGCCAAACGCCATAAATGTAAATGTAGAGCATGAGCGGCACTAATCAGGCACTGATGTCGGGTGAAGAGGCCTGAGGTAGGCGCAGTCAGCATTCCGCTTTCCGATATCCCAAAGGTATTCGATGGGGTTGAGGTCGGATCTCTGAGCAGGACGCTCATAATACTGTGCTAGTCTGTATTTTGTGTTACGGAGCGACCGGAATTCTGTTAAAGAAAGGGAAAATATTTGACCCTTATAGGGGAAAAAAAAGTATGGAGACCTCTGGATTGCCTGATTTTACACCAGTATGTTTGTGTTGGATAAAAATAAACGAAGTTTGTTTAGTAGCCGCACAGTTGTTCGCATTAAAGTGGACGGTGAGTGTAATGATGAAACATCGCACAAACAGGAAAGGTAAAGGTCTAGTTCTGCATTTGGTGCTGATTGAACGCCACTAAGCCGGAAAGTAAATGATATGGAAGTGTGTGTGTGTGTGTGAGGACAGATCCAACCAACGCCAAAATAAGTAAGCTTGTGGGCCGGGAGGTGATTTGCATGTGTCCGTGGAGTCGAGTCGGATTTCTGGCTGGAAGTGAATCCCTGTGCGCCCCGCGCTTTGACTGATTCTCTGTCCGAGTCGAGGGTGTTCTCGCTCTCGATGCCTGCAGGATTAATGAATGCGTTTGGAGAAAGCCACACGCTGGTCGGAGTGAGGGAGTGAGTGAGGCTGCCCTCTGCCTCGGCCGGACCTGTTGCTCTTGGCCCCGTGTGCCACTGTAGACCTCTTAGACTTGGAAAGTGCAAACAAACACCCTCGAGCCAAGCCAAACAGCTCTTCATGCCCTACGTTGCCCCGAAACATAGCCATGTTTAAACCGTTTCGGCTCTGTGCGAGTCTGCGGCTGTAGTGTGTAACCCTAATTACGTAGCCCTCTTCCTCTAAGTGTATAAGGGCTATTCTGTGTGGCACAGGTATCACACAAATCTAACCGTTGCACGTTAATCCATACCGTGCACACGTCTCCACCTCTTTTACTGTAATGGTCCCTGAGGGAGTGTCTTTTGTCCTGACATTCACATCCTCAATACTACACTGGCCCTGAGGGAGTTTCGTCTGCCCTAAAAGAGACGTCACGCCGTATATCGACAGGCAGACGTGCATTTCAGCTCATTAACCTTTTCACCCCGATTGCATCGTCTCGGCCCGCCGTGTCTGGGATCCTCATTAAAACACAACAGTGCCTATTTTTGAATTTAGGAGCAGAATTTGGTGTCAATGTGTCAGTGTGACGTGTTTTATACAGTGTTATATACAGAGTGTTATATGCGGTGTATTTGTTTAACTTTAAAAATCTTCCAGACATAACATTAGGACCACCTGTGTAATATTGTGCTCTGCTGCCAAAACAATCCAGCAGTAACGTCCTTCAGCAGTTTGAGCTTCTGTAGCTCATCTGTTGTATCTGGACCACACGGGCCGTTCTGTTGCCTCCTGGCAACAATGGGCCTGGGACGCCCCGGACATCTGTCACCAGTTCACCACTGTTCATTTGTAGGACGACTTTTGATAGATATTGCAGATCAGGAACATCTCACAAGGGCTGCAGTTTTGGACATGCTCTGATGCAGAGATGTCATCCAACATTTTGTCAAACTCGCTCAGATCCTTATTTTTGCCCATTTTTCCTGCATTTACTTTGAGGACAAAATGTTCACTTACTGCCTGATATATCAAACTCACTGACACGTGTCACAAAGAAGAGATAACCAGTGTTATTCACTTCATCGGCTCGTACTGAGAAGTTCGATTACAATATTTAGTCTCGATTAAACTCGCACATTAATCGCACCTTTTCAATGTACTGTAAATTAATACTTTCCATGTTTCTGATCCTCTAACTGTAACAGATGTTGTAATTATATACATTTCTCTCAAAATCTCCCCTTTAATAAAATGATTGATTATTTCATATTTATTTTATATTAATTGTAGACCCTATAAATATATTCATTCATTCATCTTCTACCGCTATATCCGATCTTCCCTCGGGTCACTGGCATTCCATCCAGGGTGTATCCTGCCTTAATGCCCATAGATGCCTGAGATAGGCACAGGCTCCCCGTGACCCGAGGGAAGATCTGATAAAGCGGTAGAAGATGAATGAATGAATGAATGAATGTAATATTCATTTCTTGTTAATTTCAATGTTCATTTTTTTAGTGGTTGTTATAATTGTAAAATATGGGTCGTGGCTCCTTTAAGAATTCTGTTCCGGTTGCTTCCCATATAAACTGGTGATACGTTTAGGTTATACAGAAGCGCATTGCATACACAAAAGAAGCATGCAATGCGCTTCCGTACGGCTATATACGGTAATATAGTGAGGAGCTCATACCTGCTCATACCTCACAATATTACCGTATGGAGCCGTACGGAAGCACATAAATGCCTGTTGTGAATGTAATTTGGGGAAATTTAGGAAGCGCGAGTGGATGCACTGAAGTTACTTTCTTCTTTTTGTTCTTTGTTGTTTGGCTTTCGTTCATTCCCCAACACAACGTGTTAATCGTGATAGTAAAAGTTAAAGTGAAATTACATTAACGTGTTAACTTTGACAGCCCTTGTTTCCCGCTAGACATAAACCCCAGTGATTGTTGTCTTTCTGGAACATTGTCCACATCTCCACACAGGATCTCCTAAAGCTCACTTTATAGTGATCATCAGGTCCCGTTTTCTCTTTTCAGCACTTTGTAGAGTCCTGTTTGTGCCAAACGTCTTTCATTAAGGAATAACAAAGGCCACTGTGCTCTTGGGAACCTTCAGCGCCACAGACTATTTTTTTGTAGCCTTCCCCTTGCTATAATCCCCAGTCTCTGAGCTCTGTATGCAGTTCCCTTTGACCTCACCGCTTGGGTTTTGGCTCTGCTCTGCATTGTGAACCGTGAGGCCTTCTTTAGAGTTTCTGGAGATCGTTCCCAATCAATATAGTTATTTAATGGAAAGTAAAAAATTGTCGTTGCTTTCAGACGGTTCAAGCACAAATGCTTATTTTCTTTTATCTATGCTACCGAATATCAAACTCTTTTCCAGCGCTGGGCTTCCTTTCACTTAAACTAGGAGACCCGAACCTCTTCCCTGGGCGCCAATCCAGCTACATGAAGATAAGGGTTAGAGTTTAAATCACATGTGGCCCGCTATAGAGCTCTGAATTCCACTGATTACACGCCTCCTCTCATATCACCTACATGAGTACCTGACTTTACCCCCCTTGTGGTTAAATCTCCAGAAACACAGAAACATCTCCCCAGAAGTGTGGTGCTTATTATAAGAGGGATTTTAATAGGGACTTAATAGTGTATGTTTAATGTGAAATGGCATGCAGGAGTAGCAATCGGATATCCAGAATGCAATGCAGCGAGGCGATTCGGGTCCACTTTGCAAACTGGCCGATGATGAGCACATTGAAGGTGTATGTGTGTAGATGGAAAGCCTTAAATGCTTGTTTATTGTTCTTTTATTCATTCATCTTCTACCGCTTTATCCGATCTTCCCTCGGGTCACGAAGGAGTCTGTGCCTATCTCAGGCGTCTATGGGCATTAAGGCAGGATACACCCTGGATGGTATGCCAACCAATCGCAGGGCGCACACACACACATTAACGCACACACACACATTCATAAACTAGGGACAATTTTCCAAGGTGCCAATCAACCTACCGTGCATGTTTTTTTTGGACCAGGGGGAGGAAACCGGAGAACCCGGAGAAAAACCCCCTGAGGCACGGGGAGAACATGCAAACTCCACACACACATGGTCGAGACGGGAATCGAACCCGGACCCTGGCGGTGTGAGGCGAACGTGCTAACCACTAAACCACTCGTTCTTTTATGAATGAATTAATCAAGGGATTTCACCGTTTGTGTTTAGGTCGGGGTTTTTTTTACGCCTCGCTCCTCCTGTTGTTGCCGCCCCGCCGAAGGTCTCGAGTGTTTGACATGTGTTTTCTCTCTCTTTTCCAGGACACTCCTGCAAGCTGCTCACCAAGAACATGGGCCTGCTGGTGATTAATGAGGAGACTCTGGACGTAAGGCTGAGTAACGTGCGCTGTTTATAGTGCGAGCTACACGGGGAATCTCCGCCTGATACAGTTCAGTGCATGAAAAGATGGAAGCAATTGACAAGCGGCCGGGGGTCCGGACCTGCGCGACCCTGCATCAGAGCCCCACAAGTTCCATATCACTGTAGGATAATTTAACGTCCCATGTGGGATTTCAGCCTGAGGTTCCTCATCTGTCTTCTCTGTCTCTGTGTTTCTGGCGCAGCTGCCGCTGTGCTGCTTTTCCCTTTGCTTCCATCGGGCTCTGCGTTCCTCCAGTAAAACGCCGCCACAGGTGGAGGTTTATCCGCTAGCCAGACGTCGCAGGGCGGGAGAGGTTGTTCTGTAGAATAGTGAACCATTCAGAACCGTATCAGAAGGCCCGAGTTTGTCTCCTGAAAGCGCTTGATCATCCACACATGCTCTCTCTCTCTCTCACACACACACACACACACACACACACACATACACATGTGGATCATTCAGCAAAAATGTTGTCTGCTGCCCATCACAGTAAAAGAGCCTACTGCTTTTTCGAGAGGAAACATTAAACACATGCACATGCTCACACTCTCGCACATACAGTACACGCAGAGGTCAGGCTGTCCTACAGGGAGGGTCTTGTCTGTTGTCTCCGCACGTTAAGGTCGAATCCAGGCGGAGGCGAGCATTTCACTCACTCTCTCATATACACACACACACACACACCCAAAGATGTGTCGAGTGTGGGCGGGTCCTGAGCAATGACAGACGGCTCTCCGTCTGTCAAACAGTCGTTTAACGTGATGGATGGAGTGAGGAAGAGAAAAGGAGTAGAGAGAGCAGTGGAAAGTCTTTGCGCCGTGGTCAAGGCTTCATGGTTTCTCGCCGCGGTTAAAACAAATACGCAGGAATTCGGGGCGGGGGGGGGGCGGTCGCGGTTGGGGGGGTGGGTTTACGGGTCGTCGTCGCTGGGGATCAGAAAGCTCTCATCACATCGCGTCATCGTGTACATCAGCGCGGAAACGCTCCTCCGTCCGTGTATTTTTTTAAATACAGCTTTTTTTTTAAATATGAAAACGATGCATTATGACGCGCTTTGAGGTTTCGCGCAATCCTTTCAATCTCACTGTTTATTATCGTACGTTGCCGACATTCCGTTTGCTTCGAACAACACAACTATTCAGTTTCTAAGCAACGCCCACCGTCGCCGCCCCCTTCCCACACCCACCTACTCGTCTTTTCTCTTCTACACTTTATGGATTAAAACGTTTGTGGGCCCCCCTGTGGGCCTTAAGGTGTGTACGTGCGTAGTGTACATCCTATTCCACATTTGGGCCTGTTGTAATAACCTCCACCTGTTCACGAAAGATGTTACGTGTGATTTATTAATTTATTTGGACAGCATTCCCAGTTCATGCCTCAATCCATGTGTATTAAAAACACTGGGGTCAGGCCATTTCACTCCAAACCGTTGTAAAGCATAACGTCACAGAGCTGGCTTTTGTTCAGAGAAGTGTGTAGAAGAACCACCTACGGCTTTAAAAGTCAGGCGTCCCAATACTTTTATTTGTATAGTATATATTGGGCAGCAAGTGAACACTCACTAGTGCTTAAAGTTGATTGGTTGGAAACAGGAAGTGACTTCGACAAGATAAAATAGTGTGTGGTCCAAGGAAGGCCCAGATCATGTGGGGAGAGCAGAGTTAGTTCACCTGGTTGGTCTGTGTACACTGAGCAGGTATTGACCCTCTGCCTAATATTGCATTTGTCACTCCTGCGCCCTCATGCGTTAACTTATACAGCTCAGTAAGCATCGGCCACCCATGATTCTCTTGTGTTCCTTCCTTGGACCCTTTTGAATGGACAGTGACGACTGCAGACCAGGACGCCCCCAAAAAGTGCTGCAGTTTGGGAGATGCTATATCTCACGATCATATATCCCACCCAATAACTAATAAAGTGTAATTCACTTCACTGCTCATAACGGTATTGCTGGTTGGTCTACACCAGGTTTATTTGATTGGAGTCCCGTTACGTCCCCCCTCCCCTCCCCCCAGGAAGAAGTTACACCTTTTTTCGTCATGTTACTCCCTGCGCATACTCCGACATCGAGAGAAGCCTACTTGTGCATCTACTATACACGTGTTGTTATTCAGTTTCATATTGAAGTTATGAACTGGTTTGAATGTAGAAAAGCTGATTTGATCAGTGCACTGATTATTCCTCATACATTTGAATATATATATTATATATATTATATATATATATATATATATATAATTTTTTTTTTTTTTTTTTTTTTTTTTTTTTTTTTAATAAGCCCATATTGTATTGTACAATGCACGGATTCCATGTCGTTTCAAAAGACAACATGTAAACATGTTTTAATGTAGAAAAATCTTACTTGGGTGTCTTAAGGTGTGCAAAAATACAGCATACAATGGACTCCTATCAAAAGCCCGTATCTCTCCAGCCCCTCGTTTGGGTTGTTTTACACAAACTGGTCCCCATGACAAACTAATTGCATATCGCTGATGTACAGGGTCTTTTATTAACAGTATTTAAATGCACAGTAGTGTTTCTATAGCGACAGCTCTTTGACATGGACTTGCGATAAATGAACCGGTTTATAAAACTCAGTCGTGTCTAATAATCGATTCCTCATTAATCAGTAAAATGCATTTTTTCTATAGAGAGAATGTTTTAAGTTTAATAACGATCTTAACGAAAGAGGAAAGAAAAGAGTCTGTTTATAGGTAAATAAAACCGAAGGCAGCTTTATCAAACACCAAAATAATCACCAGTTTGGCTTTACTGATGTTTTTCCTATAAAAGCACCTCGTGCTAGTCTTTTATTCCCGACTTAATCACTGTGCAATAGACAAACTGGAAATAGAACAGTGACTTTAATTAAAGATTTGTCCCGAGCGTTCCAACACTGACCTAAATGTTGGTGTTTGATTTACTGGCGAACTTTCTCCGATCCCTAATGAGACGTTAAATAAGGCATTTATTGAAGCCGGTGCGCTGCGAAGGCAAAGCGGCTGTTGATGAAACGCAAGGACAGAGACAAATAGATGATCTACAGCGAAACACCATTTAAGCCGCTCGCTTCCAGATCCTTCTAGATTTAGAGCACATGCTGTTCAAACACTCGTGTTTACACGTTTTATAGTGGAATTGTCCAAGTGTTTATTAAATCACTGTTTAAATTACTTTTTTTTTTAGCTTGATTATAACGAGAGCTGTTAATTATAATCTGCGTTATTAAGCTGCACCTAATTCAATTAGACAATGACAGATTTAATAAGCAATTAGAACAGGTTACTGACGCGAGTACATGTGCGTAGGAAAGAGAATATAGCGCATGTTCATCTTGAGTAGTATTGCATCCGTCGTGTTTCCAACTAGTCCAAGAAAGACACCGCTTTATTATTCGCTCAAGCCGAATTTTTGGAGAGAAATAAAAGATGGACGAATCTCCTATTTAGTAGTAGATGAAGGATATAAGTTTGATCCACTATTATGTTCATATTTTTTATTATAATTTTTTTTTTATTAAAACAAATATTTTTTTTAATAATATTGCTATTATGTTCATTTCTTTTTCATACCGTTTTTTATTTATTTGACATATTCTGTTGTTTTTTTTGTTTTTTTTTACCTTTTACCAGACAGTCGAGTGTTACGGTGCAAAGACAGCTTTAATCGAGTGAAACTTAACACTTTATTTGATCCTTAGTTGATCCTAAAACACTTAAACTGTCCACCTAGAGTAAATATCAGTGTCTGATTCATTACCCAAGAGATCCGAGTGCTAAGAATAACAGTCGTTTTGCATAAATTGAGTTGATAAAGCGAGATTCTTGACAGATCAATATAGTATAACATTTGAGCCATGTTGAACAATAGCATTTTAGATGCTGTCAGTACATTCTGAAGGCGAATACTTTCGCTCAACTGAACGTTTAACGGCAGCCCCTCTACCTTAACTCCAGTGCAGTGTTTGTGTATGTCGTCCAACACCGTGGTAGAAATCCCATAATGCTTCAGTACTGTGTTTGTATAGATGGAGTGATGTGATGTGTGATGGAGTGATGTGAGAAAGTGCATCGTATACGTTTTTTTTTCTTTTTTTTTTTTTTTTTTTTCTTTTTTTTTTTTTTTTTACATTTTTTTTTTTTTTTTCCATCTAACAGCTTCAGCAGACACCATTGCTCTGGTCTGGCCGCAAAGCAGCCTGGAATAGGGATGAAGGAAGTGTGTGTGTGTGTGTGTGTGTGTGTGTGTGTGTGTGTGTGTGCGCATGTCCTAGCTATTCAACTACACTTCAGAGGCTTTTAGAATAGAATTCTTCTACCGTTATATCCGATCTTCCCTCGGGTCACGGGGAGTCTGTGCCTATCTCAGGTGTCTATGGGCATTAAGGCAGGATACACCCTGGATGGAATGCCAACACATCACAGGACACACACACACACACACACACACACATTCATATACTAAGGAACAATTTTCCAAGGTGCCAATCAACCTACCGTGCATGTTTTTGGACCGGGAGGAAACCGGAGAATCCGGAGAAAAACCCCCTGAGGCACGGGGAGAACATGCAAACTCCACACACACATGGCCGAGACGGGAATCGAACCCGGACCCTGGAGGTGTGAGGCAAACGTGCTAATCACTAAACCACCGTTCCCCTTAGAATAGAATGATGTAATTATTATAATTTATTAGCATTATTATCTCTATACAGATTGTGGTTTAAAAAAAAAGCGCATACTGAATATTGTGGTATTGGCCATTTTGGCATACACACACACACACACACACACACACACACACACACACTGATTGAGGTGTAATTAACTCATGAGATGGTGGAACACTGCTTGTGTAGCGTCCCTACTGCATGTGGACATCATTTATCATTGATTTAGAAATGGAAACCTGTGTGCCCACATAAACTATCACTTTTTAGCAAAACCTGCTGCTGTGTGGTTTTCTGAAAGAGAGCTCCGGTGAAGATTTCAGGCCCACAGACGACACACTGTTTTTGTTCAATTCCAACCGGCTGTGTCACAGACAAAACATTTGTTTTAATATTTAATTTTTTTCTTGCCTTGCACCACAAAAATCCGCTCGAAAGGAAATGAATCAATATCGGAGATGTTTGAAGAGAAATGTAGGAAAAGCGAACACCCCCCCCCCCTTCCCCCACCCAAAACCTTTAGCTCGGACTCTGAATAGAAAGAAGTGTGTGTGTGTGTGTGTGTGTGTGTGTGTGTGTGTGTGAGCATCAACCTCTTCCTCTTTGTGTATCACGCCATGTTTCAAGCACTCGAGTCCAGCTGTCACATTCAAGTAGCCACATCCTGTAAGGCACCTTTTCCACCACGACTCGGGCCGAGACCCTCTGCGTGGACCGCCGGAGCATAACGGATGCCTTCCATATGCTAATCCAAACACACTCCAGTCGCAGTCGGAGTTCACGCCGAAACAGACAAACACGGCGGGCTGACGAGGCGGTAGGCAGCATTAGGGCGTAGTGGGATGACACACACACACACACACACACATATGGTGAAAGCTATTTTGAGTGCACTCCTAATGGAAACACTGTTTAATCAGATTGTTTATGTGCCTTCATCACTGCAGTTATCTCATAATGATCTTTATACTTTGTCTCAGCATTTGCACTGATGCTGATGAGGTATGTGGACTTCGTCTGACATCTCTATTCGGTTCAGTCTGACACACACACACACACACACACACACACACACACACACACCACGCATACAAAGACACACACAGACTTTTAGGGCTCTCAGAAGACATGGCTACACTTCTGCCGAGAGGTCCTTACAGCTGCACGA
This sequence comes from Kryptopterus vitreolus, assembly GCA_030449085.1. Classification (NCBI taxonomy): domain Eukaryota; kingdom Metazoa; phylum Chordata; class Actinopteri; order Siluriformes; family Siluridae; genus Kryptopterus; species Kryptopterus vitreolus. Next base: position 7,433,519 of record JACRUU010000025.1, on the reverse strand, counting down.
GTCACTGACTCAATCTTCTCTCTCTCTCTCTCTCTCTCTCTCTCTCTCTCTCTCTCCTCTCTCTCTCTTGTCTGTCTCTGTCTCCTTCTCTCTCTCTCTCTCTCTCTCTCTCTCTCTCTCTCTCTGTGAAATCTGAGGCTGCTCTCTGCAAATATTTCCTTTGAGCTTGGGTTTCAGTGCTTGTTATGCCAGCAGAGGTTTGGTGACTCCCCAAGGTGCAATCTCCCTGCCTTAAGGCATCTGTTCCCCAACACACACACACACACACACACACACACACACACACTCTCCTTCCAGCCCTATTCCAGGCTGCTTTGTGGCCAGACTAGAGCAATGGTGTCTGCTCAAGCTGTTAGATGGAACCGTGTTATTGAAGCTTCTCACATGATCCCAGGTTCAATTCTTTAAACCTGCACGAGGCTCTCTTTCACATCACTGCTTCTGTACACACACTAACAAGCGTGTTAGTCCTGCACACTCGACACGGGACTGACTGGGATGAGATTTGGAGATGATCGCAAACTTGGAATCTGCACAGTAGAACTCTTAAATCTGATATTATATATATATATATATATATATATATATATATATATATATATATATATATATATATATATATATATATATATATATATATATATATGGGAGATGATAGCCCAGTGGTTAAGGTGTTGGACTCTGGACCGAAAGATCATGGGTTCAAACCCACCACCACTAAGCTGTCACTAGTGGGTCCTTGAGCAAGGCCCTTAACCCTGAATTGCTCAATTGTAAGTCGCTCTGGATAAGGGCGTCTGCCAAATGCTGCAAATGTAATGTAAATATATGTGTGTGTGTGTGTGTGTGTGTGTGTGTGGGTGTGTATATTATATATATATCATATATATATCGACCCCATAATATAATAATATATATATATATATATATATATATGTATGTATGTATATGTACCAGGAATGTTGGTATTTTCCGTTCTTGACATTTGATAATGAGTCTGTAGTTCAGATTTCGAAGGGAATTCCGAGGTCCTGTTAGTTTTTGATACCTTGTTTAGGATTATATGTTCCCTCCTCTGCAGTATTTGAGTCTTATGAGTCTTGACTGATATTAATATAATATATGTCGATATATTAGTAATGTGCATCTCCATAACCGAGGCTGCTGCCATTCACATCTCGATGCCCTACCATACGATGCATTAAACCTACTTATGAAGCAGCTCCCCGTTCGATGCGGTTCATCCCCTGTCACGATTCCGATGTGATTCACCGCAGTGCAATTCACTATAGTACAGTTTGCTTTAATATCTTCAGTTCAGCCACAGGACAGTAAATCATGTCGTTCTTTCTGACTTGTAATGGCCATTTCACCCACAGGCATTTGGAGAAAGAAAAATTATGAAATAAAAGTTTTATTCCTGTTAATCTATAATCTGTGTGACCGTGGATGTCCCGAGACATCTACATATAAAAAACCTATTGGCCACTTTCTAAATATATAGTATAAGTGTAAAACATCTGCACATTTTTTTCCCGGTTGCTCCCTTTAGGGGGCGCTACAGAGGATGGTCCTCATTAGTTTTGGCGCATGTTTTACACTGGATGCCCTTCCAAACGCAACCCTTCTTGTTTATTCGTGCTTGGGACCGGCACTAGCTTGTGTGACCCTAATGGCTCAAGGGTCCACTGGTGTCAGTGCTGGGACTCAAACCCGTGACCTTTCGGTCCAGAGTCCAATGCCTTAACTGCTATCACCTCCCCAGAAAACATCTGCTCATAATTATATATAAATAGTTTTACATTATAAATAGTGCCACACTGTATCTGACCCACACTTTTTATGAATTCATTCATTAACACAGTATCAGTACTATATGACTATATGTCATTTCTTTGCTGTCATTAATGATATTGACTCACTGATATTGACTCCTGGTTGAGTTTGTAAACTGCTTTATATACACAAGCTTACAGAATCCCACAATGGCCTAGTGTCATTACAGAGGAGATCCTCCACTCCTCCCTCTCAGAGACCAGTTCTGCTGTCTTCCCTCATTCCATTCCACATCGAGTCCCCATTTGCTGTTATAGTAATCTCCAGTCTTATGATGTTCCGTCAGATTTGTGTGTGTGTGTGTGTGTGTGTGTGTGAAGAGAGATGCGTTCTCTCTGCTGCATGGGAAGCCTGGGGTGCAGCGATCAAATCCACCCCCAAAGTGTTCAGTAAGGTTGAGGTCAGATCTCTATAGCGGGTCTATTAAGATCTTCCATTTCATATGATGGTAAATGACGGCTTCATGGCGCTGGATTTGTGCGCGGGGGTATTTTAATGATGGAACACGTCTCCTGGATCAAATAACAGGAACATGCTTCACGTTTTGGGGAAGAATTCCGTATGCCTGGGGAAAATCATGCGTCCCGATACTTTTGATACTTTAGCCTCTTGCATGTTTATTACTTTTGTTCGCTATAAGCGCGGCGCGACGAGAGAAATCGGTTTTGACATTCTTATCCCAAACATTTTCAACACGCAGAGGAAATGTCAAACATTCCTACCTACGTTTTATTGTTGGGGTCAATAATAAGGAAAGTTTTCTCCTCTCTCTCTCTCTCTCTCTCTCTCTCTCTCTCTCTCGGCTTTCCCAAACGCACCGTTCTATCAGACCCCCCGTGCTGCTCTCTTATCGCTTCCCGTGATTGGCTGCGCTTTAAGAGCGGCCCGTCCTTCCAGCACAAAGGAAACAGGACTCGTGTGACTCTTCAGGGGAACGAATGCGAAAGTGCGTTAAAAGCGGCGAGCGCGATCCTCCCGGTGACCCAAACGCTTACAATAACACGTTTCTGCTCCGAGGCACCAAACCTTTTTCTAATATTCAAACCCTTAACCATCATTGGTAGGGTCATGGTGAGGATGCTGATTTTGGAAAGGTGGGGGATAGAAGGAGGGGGGGGGGGGTATTTTTTCGGACCAGTCAGCTCTGATTAAAATCTTCCAGGCGGAAACGGTACGCGGAATTATTCCTGGCTCCTGATTCGAGCGTGTTCATGTGGGGGAGGAAATTCTTGGAAAAACAAGCTTCACGCTCAGACCATTGCTCTCTTTAGTGCCGTGAACCCACGCGTACCCACAGCGCGGGAGAGTGGGAACGGATTAATGACAGGGAAGAAAGACTGTGAAGGGAGCGCTCGGAGCCTGACGAGGGCTCGGGGTGAATTCCCCGGCTATTCCTGGTGAGGAGGTGCGTTCTGAGAGCCGGACTTCCTCCAAACGAACCATCGCTCTAGGGTTCAGCACTGCGTCCTATCAAGCAAAGCATACCGTGTGTGTGTGTGTGTGTGTGTGTGTGTGTGTGTGTGTTTGTTTATCCACGCTTCTCATCAGCCCCGGCCTTTGAGCGTAATTGCATTAATAATAAACCGAATTCGGCCTCATGCGAACATGACATTGTTGGGTTACTCGAGAAGTCCTTCATGTTACGCAGGCAGGATGATTACACTAACGTGGCGAGGAAAGTCTGTAAAATTATCTCTCGCTCTCTCGTCTGAAGTTTATTTGTACTTTGTCTCGGCGTACAGGCTTTAAAGAATTGTCCAGACCTCTGCGTTAAGAGCAAATGCTCTCTAGATGTGATGTGTTGGAAGCAGGAATTATGGGGAATCGTACTTGAAGATTGAAAGGAGGAACACTGGTGGCGGGGTCATGTGTATATATATGTCTGTGTGTGTGTGTGTGTGTGTGTGTGTGTGTGTGTGTGCATGTGTGTGTGTGTAATATATATATATATATATATATATATCATATATTATATATATATATATATATATATAACCTCTGTTTATATAGGGGGGGGGGGGGGCCGGTAGCTGGCATAGTGGTTAGCAACGTTCGATTGCATCACACCGCCATGTCCCTAGTGTATGAATGTGTGTGAGTGTGTGTGTGTGTGTGTGTGTGTGTGTGCCCTGCGATGGGTTGGCATTCCATCCAGGGTGTATCCTGCCTTAATGCCCATAGACGCCTGAGATAGACACAGACTTCCCGTGACCCGAGGGAAGATCGGATAACGCGGTAGACAAATGAATGAATGAATGAATATATCTATATATAATATATTATCTATGGTGTGTGTTGTGTGTGTGTGTGTGTGTGTGTGTTGTGTGTGTGTCCCTGTGCAATTAATTTGCTAATATCAAGAGAAAAATGTCCTGTTTTTGAGCCAACTATACATTCATTTTCTGACTTGTTGCCTTGATAAAACCTTGTGATACTGGAGTATTGCGACGTGTAATATTAATACAAAAGAAATGAATATAATATTTTATTTCTCTGTATCAGTTGATGTAATGAGGTTTAAACAGGCACCGATTTTTGTGCGCAGGGGACGAGGGAAACACTGAGCCACCACTGCAGCATGCTGGGAGACGCTCTCCATAAGGAAAACGACTGCGCGCTAATCATCGACGGGAAGACGCTGAAGTACGCGCTCACCTTCGGCGTGCGCCAATACTTCCTGGACCTGGCGTTGTCCTGCAAGGCAGTCATCTGCTGCAGGTCTGTTCTTTTCTACACCATAGAAATTCCTCTACGGAGGAATCGCCCGGAAACCAGCTTTATAATGCAGCATGACGTTTGAGATTTTGATGATCTCCTGTGTGTGACGGAGGCAAAGAGCCGGCACTTCAGGAACCTCAGGAATTTCTCCACTCATGAAGTGCAGAATATAGATCGTCTGAATCTGTAGTGCAGAGTAACAAATCCTGTGTGTGTGTGTGTGTGTGTGTGTGTGTGTGTGTGCAACACGATTATTTTACTCTGTAGATTCATATATATATATATATATATATATATAATATATATATATATATATATATATATATATATATATACATACACACAAAAAGATGCCATTTGACTTTTATTTTAATAACATAATAACACATACTATGTACACTATGACCAAATGAAGCATACAAATGTGTGTGTGTGTGTGTGTATATGTATGTATGTATGTGTTGTAATATGTATATATATATATATATATATATATATATAGAGAGAGAGAGAGAGAGAGAGCGAGAGAGAGAGGGAGAGAGATAGATATGTGTGTGTGTGTGTGTGTGTATATATATTTATATATATATATAATATATATAGAGAGAGAGAGAGAGAGAGAGGGAGAGAGATAGATATGTGTGGTGTGTGTGTGTGTTTGTATATAATTTTTTTAGCTTTAACACCCAAGGAATATATTACCTGGTGGTACATATCACAGGCCCCTGTTAGAGGTGGGAGCTGACGCCAAAAAGAAAAAAACCCACTACATCAGCTCCCATTACTCCAGTCTGAAAAAACAAGTAATTGGCAGACAATTAGAGGGAAACGCCGGCCGCGGTTTAAAGAACCAGATCGCCCCCCCCCCCCCCCCCCCCCCCCCCGTCCAGGTCACAAACCTTCACAGTCAAACTTTCAAACTACACAAATTATTAAAACAGCGGTTTGGCCATGAGGAATATTATTACAACAATAGCTCAGCTCGTGAAGGAGAAAAAGATAGATTGTATATTTTGTGTGTGTGTGTGATGTGAGAGAGAGAGAGACTTTTGTAGAGAGAGAGAGAGAGAGAGAGAGAGAGAGAGCCAACTCAGTAACTGAGCGGGAAGTTCTCGGGTAACTGATCTGAGGTTCTGCTCAAAATCAGTGTCATTCTCCAGGAACAACACACAGACCACAGGTGCCACTGCCATTATGTGGTCTATGATGTAATTATTCTGATCTGCTTTTACTCACACACACACACACACACACACACACACACACACACACACACACACACACACACACACTGCCCCAGGACATCAGTTGGCCTGAGTCATAAGGGCTCCCCTTAATCCTCAATTTTATGTGATGTCATTCTCGGTCGTGTATAAGCAGGTTTAAGTAGAAGGACTCGGGTGCAGAAGGTCTCCTGTGCTTTATTTACTGACGGGAATCATTCACTCATTTTCTAACAAGGAGTCACCAATGTTTCCCAAAGAAATGTCACTAATGTCATGCCATTGAAGCTGGATTTTATATATTTATATATTCATTCATTCATTCATTCATTCATCTTCTACCGCTTATATCCAATCTTCCCTCGGGTCACGGGGAGTCTGTGTCTATCTCAGGCGTCTATGGGGCATTAAGGCAGGATACACCCTGGATGGAATGCCAACCCATCGCAGGGCACACACACACACACACACACACACACATTCATACACTAGGGACAATTTTCCAAGGTGCCAATCAACCTACCGTACATGTTTTTGGACCGGGGAGGAAACCGGAGAACCCCGAGAAGAAAAAAACCCTGAGGCACGGGGAGAACATGCAAACTCCACACACACATGGCCGAGACGGGAATCGAACCCGGACCCTGGCCGTGTGAGGCGAACGTGCTAACCACTAAGCCACCGTGCCCCCATATATGTTATATATATATATATAATATAATATATATATATATATATATATATATATTGCTACCTAATTATATATTATATATATATATATATATATATATATATAGATATATATATATCTATATATATATATATACTCTATATAGGCATAAACAAGATATATTACATATATATGAAATAATAGCTATATATAGTATAGAAAAAAGATATATATATATATCTATATATATATATATATATATATATATCCATATATATATATATATATAAATAATAGCACAGTAAGGAGTTTTGCCGAAACCAAATCAACTATATTAAATCGTTTGCCTTTGTTATGTAACTTTGCTATAATTATTACCAGTGTGTGATTACATGTTTGTTATATAAACGATAAGAATTCCATGAATATAAAGCAAGAAGCTGCTGTCATGTCAGGACTGTAATCTAAAGCTAAATCAGTTTTTTCACTGTCATTTTGTGTTGTTTAGGTTGAGAGTGTTAAAAAAACAAACAAACTGAAGACTCCTTCCATATATTTCCCAAATGCTGTAAATGTAAATACATTTAGGTTTATAACTTTTGTTATTCTATTTGTATTTACATTTTGTCCCAAAAAGAAACAACCCAGAAGTGTAATCGTGGCCAAATGCAGACATGCATTATAGAATGATTTCTTTGCCGTCGCCGCTGTTTGCGTAATGAAATTCGTTACTCCAGACTAGACTGCCGGACCGGGAGGGAGCACGGGTCAAATCCCTCAGGTTCAGAGCTGAAGCGTTAATGACTATAAATGGCAGGAGAATCGTCAGCACTGAGACTTTCAGTGTATAAAGTCAGTTCCGTGTCCCTCAGCACCTGCGTGTCCTGTATGTCTAATCTCAGCCTTCCTGGTTTTTGACCCCGCAAGAGGCTGGAGATCAACTCCTCATCTCCATTTCACCCGCACCTCATCCCCGGAAACCAAAGGCACATGTTCCACTAGTGATCCCCGAGTGCTTTTAAAGTCCCGAGATGTCTGAAATGTCCATGGCTTCTGTTCAACCTCCCTCTGAACCTGAAAAGACGAAACCTCATGCTGACCCGTCAAAACGTCTATTAGAAACGTCATGCCATAATGATAATCTGCCTTTAATTCTTTTTCCTGATAATGCAATACCTTACCAGAGTATTAGTAACAATATGAAGTGGCTTTTATCTTACAATACCTGCAGTGTGCTGAGCAGGAACTCGGGCGTGGCTGCTTTTAGGTCACGTTCGTTTATACCACGGGGTCAATGATTAGATTTGACCCGAGACTATGTTCTCACACAGAGATGATATTGTTCAAGCTAAATCCAACCTACACACAAACACACACACACAAAAAAAAAAAAACACACACACACACCACACACACACACACCACACCACACACACACACACTAACCACACACACAACACTCACACACACACACACACACACACACACACACACACACACACACACACACACACACACACAATACACACAAACACACACACACACACACACACACACACACACACACACACTTATATACACACAACACACACCCACACACACACACACACACACACACACACACACACACACATACACACAGGTATTCTTTCCTAATAATCCAATTTCAATCTAAAGTAATCTAATGACATTCCAGAGACATTCTATCATCACCTAATCATCTATAATCACATTCTTAATCACCTATCATCATCGTCATCCATCATTATCCATGTATCCATGTCTATCTATCTATCTATCTATCTATCTATCTATCTATCTATCTATCTATCTATCTATCTATCTATCTATCTATCTATCTATCTATCTATCTATCTATCATCTATCTATCTATCTATAATCCTAGCTATCTATCTAACTATCTATCTATCTATTATCTATCTATCTATCTATCTGCATCTATCTATCTATCTATCTATCTATCTCCTATCTATCTATCTATCTATCTATCTATCTTATCTATCTATCTATCTATATCTATCTATCATCTATCATCTATATCTATCTATCTATCTATCTATCTATCTATCTACCTCTATCTATCTATCTATCTATCTATCTATCTATCTATCTATCTATCTATCTATCTATCTATCTATCTATCTATCTATCTATCTATCTATCTATCTATCTATCTATCTATCTATCTATCTATCTAATTATGTAATTAGCATGTTGTTAATCCAGCATGCATTTATCCATGTATCTGTCTATATATGTCTATCTACCAACACATCCATCTATTTATCTATCTATCTATCTATCTATCTATCTATCTGTCTGTCTGGCTGTCTGTCTGTCTGTCTGTCTAATTAGCATGTGGTTAATCCAGCATGCATTTATCCATGTATCTGTCTATCTATCTGTCTATCTACCTACACATCCATCTATTTATCTATCTATCTATCTATCTGTCTGTCTGTCTGTCTGTCTATCTATTTAATTAGCATGTGGTTAATCCAGCATGCATTTATCCATGTATCTGTCTATCTACCTACACATCCATCCATCTAAAATCTAACTGTTTTCTGTTTGGTGTCCTGGTGATTTGCGTCATGCACAACACCGCATATTTTGCATTAGTTTCTCTAATAAACATCCATTTGCATAAAGCGTAGCCATTGGTCCATGCCCCATGTTGAGTTAGATAATTAAAACATGGACAAGTATTTATTTCATGTACATTTAGAACAGATACTCTTTACTTCAACACGTGTCGAATCCGTTCTTCTGTCCTTTAACTTGAGTGAAAAAGTCTAGTCATTAATTCCACTTTAACTTTACGTGTGAGTATCTGTACTTGTACTTAAGTGAAGGATGTGTGTACATATTCTATACTGTACACTACAGTTGAGAAGAAGTCTAGTTTTTTCACTTCACTACACTCTAAACCAGGGGTGGGCAAACTACGGCCCGGGGGCCACATCCGGCCCCTTGGTCCTTTTAATCCGGCCCGTTGAACTGCTTCGGCTTCTTTGCACTTCTGCACCAGAAGAAAGTATAAATGCACAGCAGTGCTGACATTGTTGGAGTATGCTCAGTGAGAAAAAGGAAGGAAAAATACAGCAATTTATTTATTTCCTTTTTCTTTAATAGCATATCCTTATTCTTTTGGTGGCATAATGAACATGATATCATTTACCACCCTTTACAAGTGGAAAAAATTTATATTGAATATGTTCAACGTTATTGTTGGTTCAGCCCACAAACACACCTCAGGTTTCTCATATGGCCCTTTGGAAAATATAATTGCCCACCCCTGCTCTAAACCAAACTAACATACCGTATGTGAGTCGCCAGTGTTTAAGACTGAATGTACTGTACGTAAAAGAGCTGTAACTGTAACTAGTGGGAGTTGACGCTGCGTCGTGCCTGTGCGCAGGGTGTCTCCTCTGCAGAAGTCGGAGGTGGTGGAGATGGTAAAGAAGCAGGTGAAGGTCATCACCCTGGCGATCGGCGATGGCGCCAACGATGTGGGCATGATACAGAGCGCTCATGTCGGCGTCGGGATCTCGGGCAACGAGGGACTGCAAGCCGCAAACTCCTCCGACTATTCCATAGCACAGGTAATACCATAAATCTTACCAAGAGCGGAGTGAGGGAGGGAACACAGAGTGTGAAGGGAATCACTATAAAGATAAAAAATAAATAAATTGCCAAAGTAATTCACATTAGACGCATTAATTATTGATATTTGCTGTCATTAGTATTAAACCCATAATAAAAATGTCATTCAAGTAAACCAAAATAGTTTTGTTTGTAGGAATTTTGCTGTATGAGCCTATTGTTAAATAACATTATCGTTTTTTATTCTCATAAGAATTTTCTCGTATAAAAGAAAGGTCGGTGCACCCTGTGATTGTGCGTCGCAATCTGACGACGAGTTGCAAAGCTAGTCTTTTTGATACCACCTCGTCTAAGATTATCCCTAATAAATCCTGTAAAGATTGCATAATGGAGGTGAAGTAATACGGATATTATGTGTTTATTGGTGTTAACTTTGTATTGCACTGTAGTAGGGATCAGACTGAACGTTATATTCATTCATTCATTCATTCATCTTCTACCGCTTTATCCGATCTTCCCTCGGGTCACAGGGAGCCTGTGCCTATCTCAGGCGTCTATGGGCATTAAGGCAGGATACACCCTGGATGGAATGCCAACCCATCGCAGGGCACACACACATTCATACACTAGGGACAATTTGCAAGGTACCAATCAACCTAGCGTGCATGTTTTTGGACCGGGAGGAAACCGGAGAACCCGGAGAAAAACCCCCTGAGGCACAGGGAGAACATGCACACTCCACACACACATGGCTGAGACGGGAATCGAACCCGGATCCTGGCGGTGTGTGAGGCGAACGTGCTAACCACTAAGCCACCGTGCCCCTCGTTATATTCATCCATGAGTGTAACAGGAGTGTAAATTTGCACTCGCAGGCAACCAGTTTTTATTTTGTTTGCTTTTTTCTCTAGGATTTTACCCTGGTTTTACCTTATCTTGGTAGACGCGTCCAGTTCGACATAATTAAACCCTTAAAACCCCCATCCTGAGAGATCTCTCCTCCTCGTATATTCCCCCGTTATCTCCACCACTCCGAGCCTTAGTGACTGAGACCAGAGTCCTGATTCGGGTCAGAAGGTTAAAATGCGCAGTCAGGAGGTGAACAGGTGGGCGGAATCCGCGTGGATGAAAGAGGTCGCGGCGGGTCGGTTTACACGGCGCACAGTAATAGGGGCGTCACCCAAACCTTATCCAAATGGATCGCCGTGCTCTTTCGCTCTTATGTAAACCTAATTAATCACCCCGCATTCTAGGACGATTCGATATCGCCCGAGCAGCTCTGCGCTTGTAACAGAAGTACTGCGTGTCATGTGTCAAGGCAAGCAACCTGTCAAGACGATTATATATTTCATATTTCATGCACTTTACTCCAGTGATGTATGTCCTGAGTGTCGTTTGCCCTGCTATAGGTTCTGTTTTCATGTTTCTCCTTTGAGGGTGCTGTCTTTGCTCCATGCCATGAAAGCAGATTTTTGAGAGATTTACATTATAGAGAGAAATGGATTGGGACACCTGACTTTGCCAGTCATAATATGTTAGAGGCAGACAATTTTATTGTGCGTCTTTGGGTGCATTAAGTTTCCCTATTACTCGAAACAGGAGAGATTCATCATCCAGATCTTGAGTGGCCTGTTATAGAGCGCTGACCTAAAGATTTACCCTTCCGACCCTTCAGTTTTCAGAATGAATTGCACTGGGGCCGAAACAGTTCCTCCATGTATATATATATATATATATATATATATATATGTTTATGTGTGTGTGTGTGTGTGTGTGTGTGTGTATATATATATATATATATATATATATATATTATTTTTTTTTTTTTTATGTAATATGACAGTGTTCAATTCATTCATTCATCTTCTACCGATTTATCCGATCTTCCCTCGGGTCACGGGGAGTCTGTGAGTCTGTGTCTATCTCGGGCGTCTATGGAGCATTAAGCACGGAGAACCCGTAGAAAAAAACCTCCTGAGGCACGTGAAGAACATGCAAACTCCACACACACATGGCCGAGACGGGAATCGAACCCGGACCCTGGAGGTGAACGTGCTAACAGTGCCACCGTGCCCCACGTAATAGGACAGTAACTATGCTAAATGAATCTAATTTCCACAGATATTCTTGGGAAGTTTAAAGAAAAATGTCTTTGGAAATGACTTTAAAAAGTAAAGGAAACAAATGACTTGTTAATTTGATCTTATTTTCCTGTGTGTTTTGATCTTTAACGAAGAAAAAGTACTTCCATGATTGATCAGTGGAATAATCGGTCGAATTCTTGATTAATAAATAATCGATAAATAGTCTCTTCCCCCTACATCAGTACCTGCGTTTCAGCCATGATACGGTGCCCCTTGAGCACAGAGGGTTAATACCAGGGCTCGAACCCCGACCTTCCGATCAGCGGAGTCTGAGGAGTAGAACTTATGATAACAGCAAATGGGGGATGGGGGATTAAAATCCGGAATGGGATGGTTGGAGAACTGGGGGTGAAAATCTTAGTAATGCATCCACACAAACATTTGTGTATATATATATTATATATATATATATATATATATATATATGTGTATATGTATGATGTGAAAGAATGAAGCTGGATTAAAGACGCTTTCTTGAACCGGTCTAAATAAACCATTACGTGACTAGTTGTCCAAAAGTAACCTGTTTCTGAGGTTCGTGTTATTGTTTTAACCGTGATTCTTAAAAACTTCATTTACCTCAGGAGACTCGTTTTTTCGGACGGCTGTAAAAAGCTTCCCGGTGCAGTAGCTAGAAGTGTGGAGGTATCGCGTACCTGCGACGAATGTTGTATATAAAACGCTGGAACGGTCCCCCCACACTGCCGTCTGGAGTCTTGTTTATAAAGAGGAAAGAAATGTATATCGGGGTATCACATGACCAAGCATAAGTACAGCAAACACATATTTTAATGGTAAGTCTGTTACATGAAGGACTTCAGACGTGTAGGGCACTGGGAGCGCAGGGCTGCCGTTATATACGCTCCGGAGCAGTCTGTACGCTGTGTATATTTTGAACGATTACGAAATAAACTCCAAACGCGACGGAAAGTCATACTTTAACCCGGGTTCTGAGCTTTCCACAGATCAGCAGAATTGCAGCTCAAGGCTATGCGGTCATCCTACACTGCGCTGTATCTGTCAACATCCCTTTTCCCAGTGTTCCAGAAGTTGGCCAAGCTCCTGCACCGCAAAAGCCCCCCCCCCCCCCCCCCCCCCCCGAACCCCCCCCCCCCCCCCCCCCCCCCCCAAAACGCCCCTTCCCCACCCGGCTCTATGTTTAACGCATCCAATTGTCTTTATTTTTGTACAGTATTAGATTCAAACGTCATTTGTAATGTTGTCATTTCTGTAAATTCACACCCACGTCTCCAAAGATCACTGATTTGACCCTCATTAATTGCTTGTCATTGAAGAAGATCTTGCACTGGCTCCATGTAGTTATCGTACATTTTTTTCGTTAAGCATGAGAAGGAAATGGTTTTCCTCAAACAGACGACTCATCAGCTTGAACATTACTGTCCAGTTTCACCCTCCAGAGAGGAGTAAAGCCTCCTTTTTTTATTATTATTATTGTTGCACAGCTTTTCAACACTTCTTCCTAAACATAGCCAGAGTGAATTTCTCAGGGAATGAAAAGCTCTGTGGAATGTCTGTGGAAGGGCCTTGTGCTGTCCTCCCATGTAGTTCTTGGCTTCCTACAAACAAACACAGATAATAATAATAATAATAATAATATCACAATCTGTTACTTCAAATGACTCCCTAGATTAGACAGGTCGTCGAAGAGTGACCTGTCGTATGATTCTACCACTCTGCCATTTTATTCTTTTCCTCTTTTTTTAATTTCTCTCCCTCTCTCTCTCTCTCTCTCTCTCTCTCTCTTCTCCCTCTGTCTGATCTCTCTCTCTCTATCTCTTATCTCTCAGTTTAAGTATTTGAAGAACCTCTTGCTTGTCCATGGCGCCTGGAACTACAACCGTGTTGCTAAGTGCATCCTGTACTGCTTCTACAAGAACATTGTGCTGTATATCATTGAGGTAAGAATCCGATTCCGTCCATGAGATCAGGACGAAAAAAAAAAAACAAGGAAAAGTTGCAATTATAAAGTTGTTAGAGATTCAGAATTTCTTATAAATGCTAATTATGTCATATATAATGATATGATTGTGTATACAGGAACAAAATACCAATAGATCATTTACAACAATTATAATGTGTGTGTGTGTATATATATATATGTGTTTGTGTGTATGTGTATATATATATATATATATATATATATATATATATATATATATACATATTATAATTTCACATTATAAACAATCAGTATTTCGCGCCTGTTAGTTTTGCACAGGAATGCGGAATGCGACTTTTTCCAGGGTGTGAAAGCGACCAGTTATCCATCATTGCTGGCGTTTGACATTCTGCAGAGGCAGTGCTGATAGCGGCTTCAGAGGCTCAACCAAGAGCAACTTGTCACGTGACAGACAGAGATGCTATCAGCAGCAGGTTTATCAGCCCGAGTGTTGGGTCAGCTTGATCTGGCTTCCAGCATGGACAATGTGGAGGAAAAAAAAAATCACTTTCCTTAATCATCTTATAGACATATCACACTCTGGCTATACACAGTGTGCTGTTTGCGCTCAGGACGCTTCCACGCAGGCAGAAATTCAATCCACGCAAAATAGCAGCACGGAAACTTGTGAGAAGGTGAGTATGAGCTGACAGACGACACGGAGTCCCAGATCGCTGCCAGCCTGATACATTGTTCTAGTTATCTCGTGTTGTGTCTGAACTTAGCAAGCCATGTTAATGTTTCAGCACCTCATGAGGTTCATCAACTGCTTTAAATGGCTTGTATTGTGCAGACAGACAGACAGACTGGGATCGAGTCATATTCTGCTTAAAGCGTAGAAGATAAAGTAATCGGCTCCGATCCTCCCTCAGTAGTAGTCGAAAATCAACCTGCTCACCAGACTGAACAGATTCCAGGGAAGCACAGATTCAACGTGTCTGTCAGCAAAACACCATATTGTCTGAGACAAGCGCCAAAACTTTTGCCACATTTTGCTCCGGAGAGAAGCATGCGCATTTCAACAAGCCGTCCCTTTATTCCAGCTGTCTTCCTCGCTTTAAATGCCATTTGACCCGTGAACTTTCTCTCCCACGTTTCTTGGTCTGGAAAAGCTCCTGCCCGTTCCTGTCTCTTCCCCAAAGAGCCGCCTCGCACAGAACGAATGCGTTTTAGATAAGCGCTGATTACGGGGGGGGGGGGCGGGAGACTGCCGGACAGTGTTCTCATATCTCCATCTGATGTGATTGCGATCTGGACTTGTAATTGTTGAGGTCATCCGGGACCCACTTGTTCCGGATCCCGCACGCACGTTCTAGCCGTTCCCTCACTCTATGCTCAATCCCGTCGTAGATACCGTCATATCAGAGCACCGTGGGATCCGTTTCACTCCACCTCACATCACTGCTGAGTATTTTCCTATAAGGACAAGCCGTGTCGCGTCCTGCTCCTTACATTTATTATAACTTGTAGGACACTGCTCAAGTCTTTGTATTAGCCGGAGGTCTCTGAAGGGCGCGTGATCATATTACACACCTTCTCATTAATCTAACTCTGTCATTCCTCTTTGCCTCTGCCTCTCTCCTCTCTCTCTCTCTCTCTCTGCCCCCCCCCCCACTCTCTTTTTTTGGTACAACTGCAACAACCACATAAATTTTCCGCCTCAAAGCAACTGCATATTTCTGGCCTCTTTTCAAGTTCCGAGCCTCCTTTTTTAAAAGCATAGTCGTAGCTGTCGCTCGGCCTCAGGACTGTTCTCAGAGCACCTTTTGTTGTGGCTGGAAAACGAATCCCTCGGCCTGCTGCGGGGGGTTTTTGTCTTTATAATAGAAATCCCGCTGTATCAAACACCTCGGCTTTGTAAAGGGCCTTGACATCCAAGACACTCGCTTCCCAGGGGCAGTCAAAGAGACACATTTGTTGCGCTAATAGGTTTAAACTTCGACTGCGTGTACTTTTTTTTTCTTTTTTTTTTTTTCCTCTCCACCCTTTGAATCGTATTTCTCTGGCTGTAACCTGGAAGAACAGGAATGAGGATGTTAATTTGAATTTTAACCTTGTCAGAGTGCGTGTGTGTGTGTGTGTGTGTGTGTGTGTGTGTGTGTGTGTGTGTGTGTGTGTGTGTGTGTGTGTGTGTGTGTGTGCTCCTTTAAGGAAGGTTTTTTAATGGCATTCATTCACTTTTGTAAACTAATTTTTAACTTATAAATAATAATTTTTATATATATAATTTTCACTGTATATTATATATATTATATATACAATATATTTTATATATTATGGACAGAATAGGATCGCCTGACTTTAGCAATTTAGAAAAAATTCTTTATATTTTTTTTTTGTTTCTTTTTTTTCTTGTATGTTATTATTAGGGCTGTTAAAAGTCAATAATACCCGCTAAATGTAACAACTAAACAGGCATTGCTGTTCGACACAACGTGTATTAAAAATATATAACTAAGAAGTGAAATGAAACGCAAATCACACCTGTTCACAACGTTCTTTCTTTACAAGGATATAAGTAAAAAAAAATGTAAATATCATTTTGAATCACACAAAGCATTCGTTTTTGCTGATGTGCCGAGTCTCAAATCAAGCACCAAAAACACGCTGCACACATCTGGAAAATAAAACCTCTGTACGTAGCAAAGATCCTGATGATTTACGTCACTGAAAACACCGTCATTTACTTTAAAACATTTGGAAGCATATTTTGTTTTCCTGCTCTGTTACGGTTCCACTAAAAATAACCCAATATATATATCCTATATATAAAACCCATGTTTATATATATATATATATATATATATATATATATATATATATATATATATATATATATATATATATATATGTATGTATGTATTTGCCCATGTTGATGATTAACTATTACTATTACTATTACTATTTAGAAAAAATGTGCGATTAAATCAATTCCATATTTGAATCTATTTCAACCTATTAATTGTAATATGTAATTAGTAAAAGTAGTATTTTCTTAAATAAACTAATTTTGCACATTTTGGTCACATGATCAAATGCTTCCTTACCCCTTGAAGTTGGTCAGTCGAGCCATGTGGTTCGAGCTTGGTGTCTAGAACAAACAAGTCGTATATAATGTCGCACACATTGGCCTTTCTCGGGATCTTCTTTTTGTGCTGTAATTGTGGAGCAGGGCCGGGGACGGCTCGTCAGCACACATCACTCAAGATGATGACGGACAAGTGGCATTTATGAGGCAATTACACAAGGCCGGTTGAGGCCGAGCGGTGCATGCACAGAACGAACTGAGGCGCAGGAGGAGGGGAGGGAGGGGGGGCGGGGGGGGTGGGGAGGGGTGGAGGTGGGGGTTCGAAGGAGGCCACAGCAGTCTGCCTGGTGCCCTCATTATCCAACTCCTCACCCTTTACTTCTCAGCTTCTCTGTGTCCCAGCTCCACTACACGCTGCCAAAGCATTCCCCTATTCTTCAGTCGTGGCGTGTTGGGGTGCCCCCCCCCTTCTCCACCACCCCTTTATGTTCTGGAGAAAAGCAGAGGGCCCTGTCTGCATTCTAAGGACACCGTTAAAGGAGCACAGGGGCCTGATGGGGTGGAGAGGACAAAATTCTTCTCTCTCCTCTCGCCCACTTTTCTCTCCCTTTAACTAAATCCCCTTTTTCGGACTCCTCTCAATTCAGCCTCGTAGACTAAGCTTCTCGCACAACAGACTTTTTTTCTTTTTTCTTTTTTTTTCTTTTCATGTGTTGTTCGATTTTCCGGGAGCCCAATTCTTATTTGTGCCACAAACACACACACACACACACACACACACACACACACTCAAGAAGCACTTGCTTTTTTCAGAATATGCACTGGGGGGAAGAGGGCGGCCACACCCCAGCCCTGAGCCGTGCTGAATGAGAGAGAGAGAGAGAAAGAAAAAAGGAACAGAGAGGAAAAGCTGCAGCCTTAATGGCCAAATGAATGCGTGCCTCGCTCCGGAGTCCCAGCGTGAGGGAGAGTGCAGCAAGCCAAAACACTCAGCGACAAAAACCCATTTAACTGCTGCCTATGAATAGAAATGGTTTTATTTAGCACAACAGTAGAGGGGGAAAGGCTTAGTAAAGCCAGAGATGGCAAAGCCAGGTCTCAGGGCCATCACAGTGCACTCGATCAGGATTTGGAACTACAGTGTGTGTGTGTGTGTGTGTGTGTGTGTGTGTGTGTGTGTGGGTGGAAAAGCGGAACGGGTTTCCATTATTTGGATTTTTTATTTTTTTTTTTGGGGGGGGGGGGGGGGGGGTGCAAACTTCTTTTTAACAACAATATCACGGTAGAATGCACCTGATGTAGAGCAGAGTGAGAGTCGGGAATGGGTGGGGCGGCGTCCGGGGGGTTCACTCCCTCTCTCGCCCTGAGGGTGTGAAGAGGAGGGGCGACAGACATCTGTTTTGGGAACATTTTCACACATCGCCTTGCACCAGTTTGTGTGTGTGTGTGTGTGTTTGGGGGGCTGCCGGTGCATTCAGGGGCCTCGGTCGGGGGGCTCTGTCAAAATCGAGAATTTGTAGCAGTTCATGCTTTCATAATGGAGCTTAATGAAGCAAGGAAATGTCCGCCTGGGTCGGGGCCTACACATCCACACATCCAATCCGGTTGTCTGCGCTACACACACACACACACACACACACACTGCCTATTGGCATGCAGGCACTTTGTTACACTAACATGGGAAAAACACAAGCCGTGTTTGATTTTAGAGGACAAATGCATTATTTTTTTTTTTACATTGTTTTTTTTTTTTTAAACAATGATACCCGGCATGTAAGATATATATTATTTCACATTTCACCCTCGACTGAGCGCGTAATCGGCGTATTCGAAAGCTGCGGTCTTCCCCTGTATTTTTCGGGTCTTGGACAGGAAGAGAAGAGACAGCAGGCCTGCGCTTAATAACCGACATATGAGGCGGTAGTCATGGCCTCCGTGGCATATGGTTTAGATACACCTTATCTTTCTTTCTTCTAGAGCTCGTCTCATCCTACAGTAGACATCCTCTGACCCCCTCCACCATTTCTCCCTTAAGCCTCATAACTCTCCAGAGCCAGACAGAGTAGATGTTCCACTGATATTATACAAGTATTTGTGGTTTCAAAAAAAAAGAGGGTAAAATTACTCCAGGGTTGGTTGTTTAGGATTATACTCCTCTGCTCCCTCCGTTCCAGGCCATGGGAAATGTTACAGCGCAATAAATAAATAAATAAATACATTATTTCCCAAAACTCCCAAATCCTATTCACGGGCATCTCGTACTTGGCATGGCACTATCTTTTCTTTTTTTTTTTTTTTTTGACTAACGATGTGCTGAGCTGGTTCCGTAGCTCCGGTCCAAACAGAAATTACAAAACCATTTCAGTAGCCACTTCTTCAATCATCGCTGTTAATGTGCAGATAATGCTTTCTTAGAAAACGCAGTACTTTTTTTTTTTTTCCTCAAGGTCCGAGTCTGAGCCCGCGTTTGTAGTCTGCCGACTCGACGCTAATCTCCAACTTGAGCCTCCGTCCTGCGTTATCAGTGATGGAGAGTGTTGTGGTGGTGGTGCTCGGGGTCAGAGGTCACACATTTCTCAGTTCTAGAAACGCATCGTTATGGATAATAACCGTAACAATTCGTGGTTAATCACAAATGATTATGATTATCGTCTACGAGGCTGCTTCTAGAACGTGCTCTTACAACGGGATACGCCGGAAAAATTACGGGCTGATCGCAAGGAATGTTGTAGATGCAGCAGCAGGGAGAATTTGAGGAAACAGTGATTTATGATCAGGAGAAAATGGTGATGAAAGAGCGACTCGTGTTCTCGAGATCGCGAGAGAAAAAAAGGAAAGTAAAAAATGATAATCCAAGTTCATGCAAGAATGGATTATGCCTTACGAGCAAACAAGAAAGATGAACCGAATATTACAATGAATGTCTTTTTAGGACTTTTATTTATTTATTTATTTAGTTGGATTTAATTAAATGAAATTTGATTTGATTTGATTTTAGTCCGAACATATTTCTCCATACAACTATTTCTGATTCTTCACCTTTATATGTCGTTGCAAGAAAGTATAAAAATAAGTTCAGCACATTTGGAATGAAGAAAAAAATCCCAGAGATTTGAAAATAAAAATGTGGCTTTGGTGTGTTCTACATTTCACATCTGAGCCATGAGGATAATCATGTCTATAAATCTAATAAACTCTGTATAGAAACTATAAAAATGCTGATATTACTCGTGCACACAATGGGTGCGTATTTCAGTCATTGATCTTGCTATATCCAATCATATTCTCTCGTTTGCAAATCAGTTTAAAAAATGATGTCATTAGAGATTTTCCCAGAGAAAATGAAATCTTTGCTCCTTGTGCGTTTCAGATCTGGTTCGCCTTCGTGAACGGATTCTCCGGGCAGATTCTGTTCGAGCGCTGGTGCATCGGCTTGTATAACGTGGTAAGTGCGTGAGCGTGTGAGTAATTTACTGTGAGAGAGAATGTGTTAAAGCAGGCTCCCCTGTCGTGCCGGGGCAAGAAAGTCATTAGCCGCGGCAGCCCGAGCGGCTCCTTTACTGCTGCCCTGTGTCGTCGACATCCTGAAAATCTGCCTGTTATTTATGAGCCCTTGTCAAGTCCATATTCCCCCTGTGTCCGGAACTATGTCCTGAATGTGCTGCAACAACACTCGCTCGTGCCCCTGAAAGAGCCGCCTTGAAGTGGTCAACAGTGGATTATTTAAAAAAAAAAAAAAAAAAAAAAAAAAACAGCAGGATGAATTCAGACTCTCTCTCTTTCTCTCTCTCTCTCTCTCTCACAGATAAACACACACATTATATACTGTATACACACATGCACAGAAATCCGCTCCCTTAAAGGGGAACATGTGTGATTAATGAATGGCTGCGTTACACCATGACATTCCTGCAGTGTCCTCTGTAGCTGGTAGTGTTTGCTATAATGATTTAGTTTCTATGGGAAAAGTATTTTCTAATTGGAACGACGAGGGAAAAGATTCGATAAATAAAAGGCGACTCCCGTCAACGCTGCGTTACGCTTCGCTGGCGTGTAGAGGCAGTAAGAACTTTGGCACGACACATTCCCTCTTTATCTGAAAGGAGGAATTCCACAGCTTCACATGCCGCAGGGGTGGGGTGGGGGGGGAGTTTTTGGTGGGGGGGGGGGGGGGGGGGAGGAGGTCTGTCAGACGCAACGGTCCGAGTCGTCGCCTGAATGGATGTCGCGGTCTCTCTCAGAGCGGAGCCCGGTGGAGCGTGTCGTTCGGCCCGACAGCTCAAGGCGGCAAGCTGTCTCAGTGGAAGAGTCTGAAGCCCACATCTATCGGCCGTCTCTCACATCCCGTCTCGTTTCCTTTAGTAGCTCCGAAAAAAAAAATTAACCGATCACCGATGTCCAGGAGATCTGCGAACAAGCTGTGGGCAGCGCAGCAGATGTTAAGGTTAACGCGACAACGCTTGCACGTGCGAGCAGCAATCTCCAAATTAAATCAAAGCCAGAACGTTTCCTGGAGTCCAGCAGGACGGTGGGGAAGGAATCCCCGCGGTGTGTGTGTGTGTGTGGGGGGGGGGGGGGGGGGGGTTTAGAGGAAATGCACAGTTTATGACAATAAATCACATGATTGTTGAATTTGCTTTATCATTTACTTGAGGTGATGATT
>JACRUU010000025.1:7401650-7406650 GCA_030449085.1 Kryptopterus vitreolus | reverse complement strand
AGAGCACTATTACTAGAGTAATGTTTTACCTACAATATCCCTACTTTAACTCAAGTACACATTGCATGTATACTTTGTCCACCACTGAAATAATGATTGTGTGTAATTAGGGGGATTTTATTTATTTTTAAAATCACAGAGAATTTGCACGCGAATATTCCTCAAATGTACTGACACTCCAATGTCCAAGCAAAGATTTCTTTTTAAATAACATCTATATGTTAATGTCTATTAGTTTTCTGAAGATGCTCAAAAGACTTGTTTTCTTGGGGTCAGAAGATAAACATCTGCTTGATTTCATGCCTGTTTCATGCTACGTTAGCCATTAGCTTTTCTGTTTAGCCACATCTATGCTTAATGTAAGTTCCAAAAGAGGTCGTTTCATAGGTGACTTATTTATTTAAGAAAAAGTACAGATACACACACTCTCTCTCACACATACACACACACACACACACACTCTCTCTCTTTATCCTTTAACTGAGTGGGTAATATATTTTCCATCCATGCATGATGGTGTGTGCTGTAGAGGAAAGTTAATCCATCTTAATTACTCGGAGCTGTCTGTGTTTATATTAAACACGTCCTTTCAGGGTGTTTTTCACTCTTGCTAATTCTCCAGAGGACAGACTGGTGAAATTTGATAAGACCACAAACTGCTGAGGAAAAAGGAAGAAGACAGAAAACAGAAACACTTTTCCCTCACATTCTCACTCACTCATTCTCTCTCTCGCTCTCTTTTTACCACAGTTTTAAAAATCAGTTTTCTGTCAAAACTGTAAATGAACTTGCTTTTTACTTTAGTTTGCTCCTTACAGAAACGCATTGCATTTCCAAATCCCTATAACGGATTTTTACAGTGCTTATGGAAGCGCATTTTTCTTTTGTGAATGCAATGTGTTTGCGTATAACCGAAACGTATCATCACTTTATATGGAAAGAAACCGGAACAGAATTCTTAAAGGAGCCACGTCCCATATTTTACACTTGAAACAACCAGCAAACGAAGTAACATTGAAATGAACAAGAAATTATTTGTAAAAGAATCATTTTCAGATTCATATACTATTAAATAATCGATCATTTTATTAAAGGGAGAGAAATGTGTAGAATTATAACAACTGTTTTAGGATTAGGAATATGAAAAGTATTCATTTACATTAATTGCGCAATACTTGCACTTTTTCAATCTCATGCAAACGGGCAATTAATCGTGATTAATCGTGTGTGTTTGTGTATGTATATATGCGTGTGTGTGTGTGTGTATATATATATATGTGTATATATATATATATTATATATGTATACACATACACACACACACACACACACATACACTTTGTTTCTTTCTCCCTCCCTCTCTCTCACACACACACACACACACACACGCGGTGTAGGATATACAATGTGTCTGTCAGCAGGGTAGTTATTGAGCGCACTGGCCTGACAAACCCTCCACTTAGCCCAATGCTGAGAGCATACAAAAGCTGGGGCCAGGGGTCGGCTGCAGGGTTAGAGTGGCCACTGGCTTTCTCATGATTCACTCATTCACTGTGTGTGTCTCTCTCTCCCTCTCTCTCTCTCTCTCTCTCTCTCTGTCTGTCTGTCTCTGTCTCCCCTCCTCCACTGTGCTACAGGTCTTTTGGGCTCATTGTCTGAATGGGCTCTTCCACTCAGTCATCCTCTTCTGGTTCCCTCTGAAAGCCTTCCAGCATGGTGAGCACACACACACACACACACACACACACACACACACACACACACACACACACTTGCACAGTTCAGTGTGAGAGTTTAATCTTCTCATGTTTGCATTTATAATAATTACATTGGTACATTCCGTCCGCATTTAGTGTCCTTTTATTTATCAGAAGAGAACGCAGTGCTGCACACATTTAATTATGTGTCTTTCAATCAGGCGCACTGCACACGCTTCAGCGTTTAAATATACACACACACACGGTACTGTGTGCAACCACACACTTCCAGTATGCCTTTCTTCCCTCTCTGTGGTGTGTGTGTGTGTGTGTGTGTGTGTGTGTGTGTGTGTGTGTGTTGGACCACACAGCAGTTTTCTAAACAAAGCCTAGACTTTTCGTTCTGACTGACAGCTCGTCAGCACAAACCACATGCACAAACACAAATATGTATAGACAACAACACCACCAATATACTTATTTAGTTTAACACATAAATATACACACACACACATTATTATTAGTAGTAGTAGTAGTAGTATTTAATTATGTTTTCCGTGCCACTGATGGTGTGAAATAACCATAGCACTTCATTATGACTATTTAATAGACCCTCGTGTGATGTAAGCTCTTCTCATCCTAACAAAAAAAAAAACACAGAACATACATTTGAATAGATTTATAGTGAAGCATTATTTATGCTTTTATTTATCATATACACCTATTTTATAGACTATTTCACTTTGAACTAGAAAAGATAACATAAAAATAATGAAATACCATCTTCTATATATAGCAGTGGGTAGCAATAAATAATAATAATAATTAGTAATAAAAGTCAATACTTGTGTTAACATTTGAAATTGTTTGTTCCAGTGATAAAGGTGTTCTTTAAGAATTCCTGATTCAGTTCTTCTGGAATCTATTATTTTAATTTTAGTTGAATTTTTCTTTTTACATTTGGAAATTGATATTTTATTAAATCACGTTAACATTAGTATGTAGCCTAAACCTAATTTTCTGTTGGAAAATTAATATTTGGAAAATGATCATATTTACTTACTAAGAAAGTCATCTTTTGTTTTGTTTGTTTTTTAATCTATGCACTTTGGATTTTGTCATAAATTGTCACAGATTAAAGCTTTGAACTTTTAACTTAACACTTTTGGGGAATTTGCTTGGAGGTAAATTGGAGGTATTTGTAACAGGAAATGGGGAATAAATGAGAAACGAGTTGAGAAAGCACATACGAATCTCTTTTTTCCTATAAAGTGTATTTATGAAGTGTAAAAATGATATCAGTTCTTCAGAGTATTACTGTACAACTGCAGCATATATACACAACAGTCTACTTCTAGGTTATAATGTGACAAAAGTTCCTATGACAAAGCAGGAGCATTCCTTTCAATATTACATCTCAAAAGAAGCTTTAATGCGTTTCAATAACAGTCAGTTTAAATGCCCGGGTGGTACACACACACACACACACACACACACACACACACACACACACACACACACACACATGCACAATCCTACTCTTTGCACCTTTTCGGTGCTTATATTAGACCTCAGAAAATGTCAGGATTATATGTCATCTCTCTGCTGAATAATAAACTGCACAGGTTTTGATCATGACCATAATGAGCTTTCGGATATCTTCACGTGTATAGGTCATTCATATAGTGGGGCAGCAGGGGGTTGTGGGTAATCTTCTAACTCTGGCTTCTCGTCCCTCTGGCTGTAGAAATGTTTCTAATCAACTGTTCAGAGCTGTTTTGTGAAGCTCTTATCTTGAAGCTGCTTGTCTTAATAGGGCCTTATATTAGGCTCTTCACTAAATTGCTGTGTGTGTGTGTGTGTGTGTGTGTGTGTGTGTGTGTGTGTGTGTGTACATGCATGCAACACACTGAAAAGCTTTCATGTTGATTTCCCTCACAGATACCGTCTTTGGGAACGGAAAGACTCCAGACTATCTGCTCCTGGGGAACATGGTGTACACAGTGAGTGTGTTTCTGTGACTCTGAAGACTCAGGGCCGAGTGTCCTGCTCATGGCTGGCATGACACTATCCGCTGTCATGCCCAGATCTGTTTCTTGAGCACAGCACAACTGTGAGGTTTCATTTTTCCAGTTATTTATAATGCATGTTTTTTTGTTGTGTTTTTTTTTTGTGTGTGTGTCGCAGTTCGTGGTGATCACTGTGTGTCTAAAGGCAGGCTTGGAGACTTCCTCCTGGACCATGGTAAGAGTTTCTAAATGCTCTGCTTCCTTTGTTCCTTGCACTCCTCCACTCACCCCCCCCCCCCCTCCTACATGCTCCTCCTCTCCCTCTCTTCATTATAGGTTGGTAATAATGGCGGTGATGTCATGGGAAAACTCATTTCACTTTGTACGGGAAAATCAGTCGAACGCTTTAGTTTGGTTGAAGGTTTAGACTGGAGACCGCCACACTTTTACCTTTGAAAAGGGTTCATTGAAGGTTTTGGGATGGAAACAAATTGCATTTTACCGAACATTATATTGCAAACTAAGTAGCCTTTGTTTGTCTCATGTTATGAAATTCTGATTTCATAATGTTTAAAAATAATTTGCTCTAATCTGCTTATCTAATAAAGTTTTATTTTCAAAGTTTGAATTTTAGTTCGGTAAAACGTACAGTTCAATGAAAATCCAGTTTATTGTGGATTATTAAGAGAGACAGGAAGCTCGCCGTTATTTTTTTATTATTACTTTCTTTTTTCTTTTATATATCAAAGGCCAAATCGAAGCTCACATATATGTGTGAATACATTATTTATCTAATATAGAAGACACAGTTCAAAAGAATAATATTATTATTGTTATTAGCGATTGTGTTTACACCTTGACAAGATTTTTCTTCTTTCTCGCTCCTTTTTTTAATCTACAGTTTAGTCATATAGCTATCTGGGGAAGCATTGGATTGTGGGTAGTGTTCTTCAGCATCTACTCCTCTCTATGGCCGCTTATACCTCTCGCTCCGGATATGTCAGGAGAGGTAAGTTGCACGCGCTCACGTGAGCGCAGATCTATTCTCTTCCTGTATTCGATCCCTTACTTCAGATATTATATGACACAAAGAGAGAGAGAGTGAGAGAGAGAGAGAGAGAGAGAGAGAGAGACCACCCTCTCGCTCCCTCAGGCAGTACATTGTGTTTATACTAATCAGAAAGTTGTGAAAGTTCTGCGCTGATAAGAGCTACATGAAGCGTACACCTCTGTAAGACCTCAGGCAGTGCTGGATTTATCTCCGGCTCTCACCTCATGCTCACCTAATGGGCCC